>PVJH01004481.1:102692-124741 GCA_004026705.1 Nesogale talazaci
CTTCTTAAACTCTTTGATATCAGTTCCTGCCTCTCCCCCCACCCCCCGCCCCCTTCATCCCTTACCTCTATTCCCCATCTCTGAGGAACCTTAGTTATCACACTATATATTAATTTTTGCACTATCTTATATCATCCAATATAACTGTTCACCTATAATTCTGTTATTCATTCCCTCCAAGTGGGGTTATACAATCATTACTAGCTGCGCCCTCTCCCCCAGCCTGCTCCCCACATCCTCAGGGAATCATCATTTCCATTACTCTTTCTGAAGGGTTTATCTATCTTGGATTTCATGCATCAAACAATCTTTATTATACAATTGAACTTACACAGGTCTAACAAGATTAATGAGGTAAAACCAAGACCATAATAATAAGGAGAGGACTTATTAAAGACCTAGAAGATAGTTATGTGGTTGATCAAGTCCATAAGTTTTATATTAGCCCATATGCCCAATACCAACCCAGAATTCTCAGGAGAAGGCCAGGCCCACACAGAGGCCTCATTGTCTAGATAATGATGGACAGGCCAGACTCCACCCCTCCCCCTTAATCCGATCAAGTCCCAAATTGACCACTACCACACAGGAGAAGGCAAAAATAATTGATGTAACATAAAACATAAAACAGGTGCAACAAAAGGCTTCACCAAAAGGACCCACAGCCTGTAGGGGGAAAATTGCTAAAGATATTGTGGACAAGGGACTAATGTACAAAATCTACAGAAAGCTTCAATATTGCCATAATAAAATGATGAAAAATCCCATTGAAAATTGAGCAGAGGACATAAACAGCTTACCAAAGAAGAATTTCAGGTGGCCAGGAACATATGAAACAGTGCTCACGATCACTAGTCCTTTGAGAGATGGAAATCAAAACAGTGGTAAGACACCACATCACCTCTGCATTGACAGCAAAGTTCAAGAAGACAGAAAACCAGTTCATATCTAGCAGCAGCTCTCCAGGAGGAAGGCTGGGCTTCCTACTCCCACCAGGGTAGTAATGTGAGAAAGAAGAAGAAGAAGACAGAAAACAGCTAATGCTGGAAAGGGTGCAGAGAGATTGAAATCTTCATACATTACCCGTGGGACTGTTGTGGTATTTACATAATCTGGTGTCAACCCTTGCGTATATTCTGGTCTCACCCTTTATGAAGGGGTGAAGACTAGCCTGTCAATCAGGTTGCAGCTTAATGATCTTATTTGGAGGTGCCACTGAAATACTGTAAATAGCCAACTAGAGGCCAGATACACGTAGACACTCTGCCTGTCTTCCTTTTGACAAGCAACAGATCCCTGAAGGAATCAGAAGGAGCCACACGGAGATCTACATGGGCACTGAGATACTTCTACCATGACTAGATCCATAAGACTTTCCACCCACTGGCCTGTGATCTTCCGGTACTCAGTCTCATTGCATGTGTTGCATGAGTCTGAAAGACAATTTATGGATAAGTATTGGACATATAGGCTAATTTTAGACCTATGAACTTGATCTGAACTGGGCTAGGATGTTTCTCAAAATATAACTGCTTTTTATATAAAGCTCTTTCTTATACACATGAGTGTCCATGATTTTGTTTCTAAAGTCTACCCAGACTAACACAACTGTAAAATAGGACAGCAAATGTGGAAAAGTATATGGTGCTTCCTCAAACAATTAGAAATAAAAGTACCATATAGCCTTCTACTTGATATATATATATAATTATATAGATATTGATATCCTACAAAAATAAGGAGCATGAGCAGATATATGCAAACACATGTTCATTGTAGTACTAATTAAAATACCATGAAAATGGAAACAATCAAAGTGCCCATCAGTGGAAGAATGGATAAATAAACTTTGGCATATATACACAATGGAATACTACACAATGTTAAAAAATAATCTATCATTTCACCTGATGGTGGGTTTTGGTTCCCCAATCTGTACTCCCTCTCATTTATAATGATATAATTTTAGTTCTTTGATGCCTGACACCAGATCCCTTCAACACCTCATGATCACACAGGCTGGTGTGCTTCTCCCACGTGGGCTTTGTTGCTTCTGAGCTGGATGGCTGTTTGTTTACTCAATCCCCAGATGCTATATCTTTTGATAGTTGGGCACCATCAGCTTTCTTCACCACATTTACTTATGATGAAACATTTTTAAATAGATTGTTTAGTAGATTTGTTTGAAATTTGGTTGTGCGGTTAATTACTTAAGATGATCCTGCTGGTCAGAGTCCTCTATTTTGTGATACCTTGTAAATCCTAGCCTGTAATGTAGTCAGACTTCAATTTTAAAGTGATTTCCAAGTACTGGTGGCAGAGTAGCTATAAGTTGAGCTGCCAAAATCAAGGGCAGCACTTTGAAACCCACAAGAATTCACTGGGAGAAAATAAAGAAAAGAACTGGGGGTTAAAGGGCATTTATAGAGGTTCACATATAGGCATGTACATAGGTGCATATTTTTATATATGACAATGGGGAAATAGATCAATGAGCATATACTTATAGGGTTAGTATTAGGACAGCAGATGGGCACTGGACCTCCACTCAAGTACTTCCTCGGTGCAAGAACATGTTGTTCTCTTAAATTGGCATTCCATGATGCTCATATTCCAGACACCATCACTGAAGACAAATGTGTGCATAAGCAAAGGTGGTGAAGAAAGCTGGTGGTGCCCAGCTATCAAAAGATATAGCATCTGGGGTCTTAAAGGCTTGCATAAACAAGTGGCCATGCAGCTCAGAAGCAGCAATGCCCACATGGAAGAAGCACACCAGCCTGTGTGACCACGGGGTGTCCAAGGGATCCAGTATCAGGCATCAAAGAACCTCAAAAGGTTTAAAATTGTATTATAGTCAGGTAAATCCTAGAGACAGTTCTGCTCTGTAACACATTTGGTTGCTATGAATCAGAATTGGTGGCAGTGGTCTTTGTTTGTTTCTTCTTAAAAAGCATCCTCACATGACAAACATTTGAAGAACAATACGTCTGAATGCTCTCTATCTTCCCCTACATATCTCAGAAAAAAAGTCTCAGAACTTTGTTTTGGGATCTCCTTGCCTAGTTTGGCCCAGATGCCAAGGCTATGTGTAAGAAAAGTTGGTTAAAAAGTAGAGTTTCCTAACTATTAAGATGTCTGACAAAGGACTCACTTTATCTCATTACACTCAGAGACTGGGAGTGAAAGGCAGTTGGGAACTCTGCAATATTAGTTCTGGTTCTGAGGACTCACGCTCAGTTGCTGGGCCCATAAGCTGATTAATGTTTTCACATCCTGTGTCTGGTTTAATCGTGACCATTTTCCCAGCTCCAAACCACTGGGAAAGAGACTAAAGGAGAGAGACTCTGGATCTTCTGATTACTGCAGGAGAGTAGAGAGTGCCATAAAATGAAGATGAAATGAAAGAGCACTAATGAGAAAAATCCTCTTAGGACTTCTTGAAACAGTAGTTTCTTTTTCCTGCATTTACTACCTAGTTCTTAGGAGCAGAGTCAGAACTTTAAAAGCTCATTTACACATATGAAATCCTTTTCTTTCTCTTGGAGGCCACTGGGGACAAGCTTTACTTCGAGAACTAACCAACCCCATCTCATGGAGATTGCATGTACCTCTGAGTAGAACTATCTCCAGGGATTTTTCAAAGGGTGATTTTCCAGAAGCAAATTACCAAGTATCTCAGAGCCAAAGTTATAATCCACATTGAAGGATATCTATCATCTTTGAGCTTCATCAGCAAATGTTTCAAGGACTCCTAGCTTTCAGAAGCAAGTGTGTGTCATCTGTTTATCTCAGGTTGTTAGTGAGTCTAACACCCAATACTGATTGTGCATGGAGAACGCAGATAGCCCAGCTCCTGAGATGATTTTCTTAGCATACTGATTGAATAAGAAAAGTTCAATGATGTGATTTTGACATACTTTCCTGATTTTAAACCATACAGCATCCCCTTGTTCTGTTCAAAGGACTGCGCCTTAATCTACATGCTCATGCACAATGAACGTGTTCTGGCATTCCTGTTCTCCACAATATTATCTATAGTTTGTTATGACCCATAGAGGATAATGTCTTTAGACAGTATAACATAAACAAACATATTTCTGGTATTCACTGCTTTCTATCAAGATCCACTATTACTAGCAATGATACAACTTGCTCCATGTTCGCTTCTGAATTAGACTTAATTTTCTGGAAGCTCCTTGAAGATGTACTGCAACAAGTGACCTTTATTATCTTCACATTTTCCTTGCATGTGACATTACTTAATAATTTGTGAATTCTGTTTAATCACCTTTTTTGGAATGGGTAAAAATATAGATCCTTTCAGTTGTTTGGCAAGGTAACTGTGATTCGAATTTCTTGATATAAGGCAGGTAATTGCTTCCAGCATTGCATTTGTTTCTTTACAACATCTCAATTAATATTCTGCCAATTCATCTTTCCACAGTGCTTTCAGCAGTTTGAACTTTTCTATTCAATAACTTCAAATCATATGCTACTTCTTGAAATGGTTGGATGTTGACCAATTCTATTTTGATACAGCGGTTTTGTATTTCTTCCAACTTCAACCTTAAATAAATCCTACCTAAATGTAGAGGTCATCTCAGGATTGGATTTGACACCTTGAACATCAGTGACTGAAGACCAGAAGAACTATGGAAAGACATCAAGGATGAAATACAGAAAGAAAGCAAGAAGTCATTAAAAATCAAGAAATAAATGGGATAAAGGAACTAAAGAATTGGAAACTACTTCTTAGACATAAATCAGGTAAAGCAAAAGAAAGCAATGAAGTGAAAAAGAAGAATAGAAGATTTAAAGGACAACTGTAAAAGACAAAGTCTCATAATAAAATAATCAAAACCAGAACTTATTTAACTCAAAGACAATAGTATGTTCATCTCAATAGAAAGAAGCTGAAATAAATCAAAACTAGATTTGAAATATGAAAAGATTCTATGACCAAATATTGAACACAGGATACATTGTAATAAGATGGAAGGAACACAGAGTTGTCATATAAAAAAGAACTGATTGATGTTGAAACACTTCAGGATGTAGCATACTATCAAAAACTGGGGTAAATGAAGAAATGAAGCTTCATAGAAGACATTGACAAGAAAAAAAGGCTTCAGGAATTGATGGAATGTCAACTAAGATGTTTCAACAAACAAATGCAATGCTGGCAATGCTCTCTCTGCTATACCAAGAAATTCGAGTCAGCTACCTGGCCAGCTGGCTGAAAGAGATATACACTGTGGCTATTAAAAAAAGATGATGCAACAGAATACATAAAATACCAAATAATATCATTAATATCACATGTAAGTAAAAATTTACTGAAGAAAATTGAAACAGCTATAGTAGTTCATCAACAGGGAATGGTCATAAATTCAAGGAGGACTCAAAAGAGGAAATGTTATCAAAATATTGAATGATGCAAGAAGAATCAAAAGGAAGATAGAAAAAATACACAGTCACTGTACCAAAAAGAAGTGTCTCACAAAAAAATCATTTCAAAAAATAGCAGATGATCAGTAAACAATGATATTAAAGGAAGAATTTCAAGTTTAAAAAAAGTATCAAGGAATTGATAGAATACCAATGGATATGTTTTATTAAAGTGTTGAAACACTGGAAGCACTCACTATGCCAAGAAATCTGTACCACATTTACCTGGCCAACTGCCCGGAAGCTACCCATATTTTTGTCCATTTTATTAAAAAAAATGTGTTCCAGAATGCAGAAATAACTGAACAATATCATTACTATTACATAATATATCGCATAATATTTTTCCTAAAGATAATTAAAAAAAACAATTGTAAAAGTACACCTACAGGGCTGAGTCCCGGTGGCCTAAGTGGTTGAGTGTGGGACTGCGGCCCGAGGGCTTGGCGGTTCAAGTGCAGCGGCGGCTCTCAGGAGTGGCACTGGGTAGCGCCCACGACCACCAGAGGCAGTGATGCCCACAAAAGAGAAAAAAAAAGTACACCTACAGAGAACTGCCATAAATTCAAGCTGGATTTATTAGAGTTTGCGGACCAACGGATATAATCCTTACATCATATAGATCTTGGATGAAGGCAGAGAATACAGAGAAAGATGTTTATTTGTGCTTTATTGACAATGCAAAGACACTTGACTCTGTGGGCCATAACAGACTATGGATAATATTGCAAGGAAGATGAAATATTTCACTGTACTCATGGAAAATCTATATACAGACTGTGGCAGTTACATAATCTGGTATCAATTTGGGACTTGAAAGGATTAAGAGTGAAGGAGGTTATAGTCTGCCAATCAGATTATTCCCAAGAGGCCTCTGTATGGTCATGGCCTTCTCCTGAGAATTCAGGGAAATTTGCTTTTTCCTCCTTGGAGGTAGGAGAAATTTTCTCTCTGTGTTGTGACTCCCTGCGAGGCATCCCTGAAGCAAAGCCACATGGACCTACCCTGATGCAGCCTTGGCAGCTGGGGAAGCCATGTAGAGACCCCTGCCAGTGCTGAGATGTTTATGACACCACTGGTTCCAAAGATTTTCTTCCCACTGGCCGGTGCTCCTCCTGCATTCGGCATTATTGCTTGTGTTTCATGAGTTTGATGGGGACTTTATAGATTGGTATTGGACATGGGCTATGGGCTAATATTGAACTTATGGGTTTGAACTGAACTGGGTTGGGATGCTTCTTAATGGACAATTACCCTTTATATAAAACTCTTTCTTATGAGGTTCTATGGAAAACTGTTTCTCTAGCTACCTGAACTAACATACAGACCAAGTTGAAATCTTTGAAATAAAACAAGGGGATACTACATAATTTAAAATCAAGTAAGGTGTCTGGCTCCCTTCACAATGAGGCAAAACACTAAGGGCTTGCAGCAGAGCCATGGGGGGTAGAGGGGGCAGAGCATGGAGATCCCAAGGGAGTGCCACAGATAGACTTTGGGACAGAACTTGGCACCCCATCGTATTCAATCAGAGGATACTGCTAGAGTTCAACAAACAGACCTTGAACTATTTGCAGGTTTTTTCTTTTTCTTATTATTATTTTTATTCTTTTATTTATTTATATATATTTTTCTGAATATTGGACTTTTGGCTGTTATCATCATTTTGTTTTCTTTTGTTGCTTCATCTTGCCATATCTTGGTTTTTGTGCATATTATTACCTCCTCAGGTCTATCTAAATAAGATAGGCCCGATGAACAGTGGGTGAGAAAACAATGGGACTGATAGTTCCAGGGGGACATGGGAGAAGGGGAGATGGGGGAAAGGAGATGGTATTGATAAACCCAGGGACAAGGGAATAGCAAGTGATCCCAAATCAGTGGCAAGGTAGGTGTGAGAGACCTGCTAGGAATTGATCAAGGGTAATGTAATTGAAAGAAATTACTGAAACCCAAATGAAGATTGAGCATGATAATGGGACAAGAGGAAAGTAAAAGAAAATAGAGGAAAGAAATAGAAAGCAAAGGGCATTTATAGAGGTCTAAATACAGGTATGTACATAGGTAAATATTTTTATATATGATGATGGGGAAATAGATTTACATGCCTATTCTTATAGGGTTAGTATTATGGTAGCAGACGGACATTGTGCCTCCACTCAAGTACTTCCTCAATGCAAGAACACTTTGTTCTATTAAGTTGTCATTCCATGATGTTCACCTTCCTGACATGATCACAGTAGACAAATGTATGCATAAGCAAATGTGACGAAGAAAGCTAATGGTGCCCGGCTATCAATAGATATAGCATCTGGGGTCTTCAAGGGTTGAAGACAAACAAGGGGTCATATAACTCAGAAGCAACAAAGTCCACATGGAAGAAACACACCAGCCTGTGTGGCCACGAGGTATTGAAGGGATCAGGTATTAGGCATCAAAGAACTAAAAATTATATCATTATAAATGAGGGGAGTACAGATTGGGGACCCAAAGCCCATTTGTAGGTAATGGTACATCCCCATACAGAGGGGTTGTGAGGAGGAGATGAGTCAGTCAGGGTATAGTGTAGCAATGATGAAACATGAAACTTTCCTCTAGTTCTTAAATGCCCTTCCCCCTCCTCCCCACTATCATGATTCCAATTCTACCTTACAAATCTGGCTAGACCAGAGGATGTACACTGGCATAGATAGAAACCAGAAACATGGGGAATCTAGAACATATTATCCTTTTAGGACCAGTGGTGAGAGTGGCAATACCGGAAGGGTAGAGGGAAGGTGGGGTAGACAGGGGAAACCAACTATAAGAATCTACATATAACATCCTCCCTGAGGTGGGGACAAAAGGGAAGTGGGTGAAGGGAGACATCAGAGAGTGTATGATATGACAAAATAATAATAATTTATAAATTATCAAGGGTTTATGAGGGAGGGAAAGCAGGGAGGGAGGGGAAATGAGGAGCTAATATCAAAGGCTTAAGTAGAAAGCAAATGTCTTGAGAATAATGATGGCAACAAATGTAAAAAATGTGCTTAGCATACCATGGATGGATTGTGGTAAGAGTTGTATGAGCCCCCATAAAATGATTTTTTTAAAAAATCAGATAATATGTTTATTAAGACTGTATCCTGTCTGAGCCCCGGTGGCGCAGTGGTTGTGTGCAGGACTGCAGCCCACGGGCTTGGTGGTTCAAATCCAACAGCAGCTCTCCAGGAGCAAGGCTGGGCCTCCCACTCCCACCAGAGGGCAGTGATACCCAATTAAAAATAATAAAAATAATTTAAAAAATAATAAAAATTAAAAAAAATTTTTTAAAGACTATATCCTTTTACTATATTTATTCCTTCAATATATGAGTGAATAATACACATAGGTAGGCTATATGAAGAAGATTGTGATTGGTGATTGGGTTTATATTCTTCATTTTGTTTCATTATGAACTTCTTTCTAAGACCCAGAAACCCCATTCTCAGTTCAGATGCACTGCATAAATTTTCTTTGCATGTCTGCATTTTAAAATATCAAATTCAAAATAATAACCCTTAACAAACTTATAAAATGCTCCAGCAATTTATAAGGTTAAAATATAATGAGTACACGTAATCAATGAATTTATGAGAAGCCTTTGAGAGGAGGGATAAAGTCTAAGCATCTTCAAGTTGGGAGAAAATGTATTTAAAAAACATTAAGACTATTTGCTGCTTGTTTTTAGGAAATTTGATATGTTTCCAAGAACCAGTTACTTATAATTGTAGGTTTTCCAGAATTATTCAATAGAAACCAATTAATAATCATCTGAGCCTTGATTTCTTTCCAGTTCCCTTAAAAGCCGGCAGTGTTTCTTAAAAGGGGAATAGAACAAAGTTGTGTTCTACATTTTTAGAGGCCTGGCATTCCTCCTTCATTACATAAAGACACAAACAAGTTTTTCTACTGATGTTAGCATGTATTTTTATCAGAATGTAAAAGGAGGGTGAGACTTGGTTTTACTTTGACATGTCATTAGGAGAGAGCAATCACTGGAGAAGGAAATCATGTTTGATAGATGTTCAAGAAAAAAAAGATAGAAAACCTTAAATTCAATGTATTGACACAGAGGCTGCAAGGGTAAACCCAAGCATAGCCATGAAGATGAAGATGGCGAAGGACCACACTACATCAGCAACAGCAAACATACGTTCACCATCAGTCAAAGCCAACTTGATGTCACCTGACCAGAACATTTTCAAATACACTGATGTCCAGGAAGAATTTCCCAATTCTACTGTACACCACTGCCTGGCAGAAGCATCTCAACACACCAAGAAGTCATCTTAAAATGTTCTGATGTTTACAAAGCACTCCTGCCCTTGCTTCCTCATCCCTTGCCCCATTTGGTTTGTGTAGCGCTCCCCACTTTGGCATACTTCCTTGGCAGGAAAAACCCAGAGTGTATGACCTCTGAAGTCTTTTCCCAGGAGCAGACCCAATCTTCCACAAAGAGTTGCATTTCCTGGAAAGGCACTGAATAGCACCACTATTTTCTCAGAAGATGATTCATGTGTTCACTCTGTGCTCAACCCAAACGCAACCCACTGACAATGAGTAGATTCTAGTTCTTAGTCAGACCCTATAGCACAAAAGAGAGTTCCATCGACTTTCAAAGGTTGTGAGTCTTTATGGGAGCAGACTGCCACATCTTCTGCCTCCAAGTACTGGGTTACCAGGCCTTGGTTAGCAACTGGATGCATTAATTCCCAGGTCACCGTGGCTCCTTAACCAAGAATAGCCCTGAGAGATTCAAGCAGAGAAGTACTCTAGGATTTCACATTTTAGTTTGGCAGTTTTCTGACAGGGTTTTAAAAGTTCAGAGTTAGAGATTATTTCTCACACAACAAAAAGCAGCCTTCACAGAGGTGACAATTCTTTCAGCCATCTCAGTTTTTACTTTTTAGCTACTGTGAAGGGTATAATAGCTTGAACAAAATTCCAGATGAACACTCTGATCAGGGCCTTCTGGGTCAAGGTAAGTTAGTCAATATGGCTTCCTCTGGTGAAGGATTGGGGACGGATGACTTCAACCAAAGGACCCAAAATCCAAACCAAACTCACTGCCATTGAGTCAGTGTCAACTGACAACAACTATAGAGATGCCTAACAGTCTAAGAAGTGGAGCCCGTTCTTATAGTGTTATGAAATAAAACTTCAATTTAATGTGTTAGGGAAACTTGGTCTACCTTCAGTAAGATGCTAGGCTAAACCCATAAAGGTGTTTTGAAGACAGGGTCTCCAAATTCTCTGGTATTCTTCTTGTTTAGAGATATGTCTATGTCTTCTTTCCATAAATAGAGGCTTTACCATGCCAGACTAGTGAGTACTGAAGAAGAGATGCTGTGCTACTGTTCAGGCCTCAGCTTTGGGACTTAGGTTTCCCTTTACGGTCCCTTGGAGTGCTCCCATATGGAACCCCAACATCAGCCTGTAAGAAAGCACAGATGCACACAGAGAGACCTGTCGCTGCCAGGACCTCCCAAATCACAGTTAGCACCAACACCATCCCTCTGAGTAAGCCGACATAAAAAGGATTTCTCCAGCCTGCACTAAGTCTCCCCAGTTGACCCACATTTACGGTGATAAGCAGTTTCTCCTTAGCCCCAACAAAACTCCAAAGACCTGTGCAAATTGGTTCGGTCTTTGCTAAGTTTTGAAGCCGATTCTTATGTGACAAACGTGTTGCAACCAACTGGACATGTGTTATGTTTGGCCATCCAAACACTAAAATTTTATTACCACTTAAATCTGCATCAATTCTGAAATCTAAGGAAGCAGATTCCACTTCAAGGCAGCAGTACTTTGCAATAAGCATAAACTTGATGTTAACTTGCAGCAAGCTATGTTGAATCAGCATCGTGCAGATTTGAAGTTGAAATGAAAATGTTAATAATGAAAGCACTATGGACCAATTCAACTGATAATGTTCTTCCTAATACTCATTATGTCATTAACGTGCTTGCCTTCAATTGCATGTCTCTCAGTGGAGGACTGCTTGAATGCTTCCATTTTTCTGAAGGAACGGGTTACATGGTGAGACCTGAGAGTCCATAACTATCAAGATGTTCAGCATGGGGCAGAGCACATCAACATAAAATCTTATGAAATGTCAAGTAAATGAGGCACTAGAGGACCTGATAAATGCAGACAGCACAGTCCAAGTATTTGCAACAGAGGTATATTTATCTATTTGCTCAACAAATATGTAATGAGTGCCAAATGCGTTTCAGGCATCTGTTAATAGTTACATATGAAGATAAAGAGGAAAACATCATGAATAACAATGAATAGGAATAATTATCTTCTGAGAAGAATAATCCTACTCCTTTTTCATCTTCACAGAGTTCAAATCACTTCTGCCTTCTGTGTAGGAAGTATTTCTACCTATCTTTCTGAAGAAACTAACTCTTCTGGACATACAATCTTCCTTCCTTTTCCAATGGGTCAGAAGTTGACTTTGGAGATCTCTGCCTTCCTTTTGGGTTAAAGGGCTGAGTGGCCAGGAAAAGGCAGTATGTTAGTCTGGGTAGACTACAGAAACAAATTCACAGGCACACATATGGACATAAGGGAATGGTTTATATACAAGAGGAATAGAACATTGTGAAAGCATCCCAACCCAGTCCAGTTCAAAGTTGTAAGTCTGATATTAGCCCATACACCTGATACCAGTCTATAAAGTCTCCTTCTGACTCATGAAGTCACAGGCCAGTGGGTGCAGAATCCCAGCACTGGCCGGGGTCTCCCCATGACTCCTCACTTCCAGGGCTCAGGGTCCATCAACAGCATACACTGGTGGTAGAAGCAACTCAGTGCTGGCAGGAGTCTCCACATGGCTTCTCCAGCTTCAGAGGTCTGGTTCCATCAGGATAAGGCTGTGTGGCTTCTCTTCCACCTCCTGGGATGCTGCTATCTTGTCTTGTCTGTAGTTCATCATCTCGGACACTGACTCCCAACAACTGGGGAGATGGCCTCTCATCTCCATGAGGGAAATATCATGAGATTTCTCAGAAATCTCAGGAGAAAACCATGCCCATATGGAGGCTTCATTGGTACTCAATGGCTATCTCCAGATTAACAGGCTAGACTCTACCCCTAGACTTCCAGTAATGAAATTGACATCAAGCACATGGCTGCCACAGGCAGTGCAATAGCCCAGATTCTGTGACATGTTATTTATGGTGGGGGCATCTGTTAGGGTTAACTCTTCTTTCAGCAACAACACCTTGATTTTCCTTTCAGGAATCACCTTCCACTCTGCTGTCCCAGGCTTAGCTACGACAGGACACATTTACTGACTGTCATAATTTAATTGATCTAAAGTGGTGAGGGAGACCCAAGTTGAGAAAATCTGAAGGTTCTTTGTGACTGCCAGAGTGAGAGCCTCTGTGATCCAGCTGGGTCACAAGATCAGGGAGTGTCAGTCTGGAGCCATGGGGACCACCACTCTCATCCTCATGTGTGAGAAGGCACCTGTGGTTCATCCATACTAGAAATGTCACAAAGCTTGGGATTTGGCCTGTGGAGGTTTAATTTGTTAAAAGGGACACAGGATGAAATGGCCCTCTCCCCAAGAATAAAAAAACATTGCTTTTAAAATGTAATTATTCAAAGACCCTTTAATTATGGAAAGAGGAAGCAGGCCCTGTTAGATAAGCACGGAGGTTGAAACCTTAGGCAGTTCCAGGCTGACATCCCCTGGAACAACCGAGAGATCAATGGGTATTTTGAGAATCCCATGGAGAACTGTAGACTGTTTCTAAAAACCTTGCTCTCTTTGTCACACCACTTGAATGTCATTGTAAAAAACCTTTTTATCTCCTGAGCCTGTTGCAAAACCTGGTCATACTCCTCCTTCAACCTCCCACAAAGTTTGGGGTTAAAACTTGTTCTGTTTTCACGGAATCTTTGAATGAGTTTGGAGGTAGAAATCCTCCAGTTTCCCTGTCAGCACTTTCAGAATAAACTTCGAATTTCTCAATTCAACCTGGTCTCTGTCTTTGGCTAAAACACTGGCAGCCTCTCCACAACTCCTGAACAGCCAACAACACTAACTCTTATATCTGTGTTTGGGGTCATGTTAGGAAATAGAATTTTCTCTGCTGTATTAACTAGGTCATATCTGAGGAGGGTGGATTCTAAATCTAATCACATCTAAGTTCTACAAAGGGTAGATACAGAGAAAGACACACAAGGGGAAGATCAATGGTATGTGATATTCACATACAGCTAAGGAAACAAGGAACCTGCAGAACTACCTACGAAGAAGGAACAGACATGTCTGATGCTCTGGTTTGGACATTAAGATTCAAGAATTGTGAGAAAATAATTTTCTGTTCTTGAAAGTCACCCACCTAAGAAGGATCTCTGGTGACACAATGGTTAAGAACTCTATTGGTAACTCAAAAGTCAATGATAAGAACTTATGATTCACTCACTCCACATGAGAAGACGTGGTGATCTACTTCCCTAAAGGTTGCAGCCTAGAAAGCCCCTATCAGGGCAGTGTTAATCTGTCCTAGATCCCATGATGAGTCAGAATTGACTGAAGGACTCTCAACTTGAAACTGAGAGGGCAACCCAAACTACATGGCTTGAAAGCAGTGGGAGGAGTTTGGGATCACCTGTGAAATGCCTTTCTTTACCCTGATGGAGAATAAATCACGAGAGAGCCAAGCCGAGGCTATAGAGTTCAATGTAGACCACTCTCGACACAGAAGCACCCAACCCTGAATGAACCACTGAACATTCATCTAAACAAGATGGCAGAAGGATGAGTCATTTAGACAAGTAGAAAGGCAACAGATTTCTCTTCACATGGTATGAGAAGCAACCAAAAGCGATCACAATTTTGAGAGCACAAGGAAGGGACCCATGCCTCTGACACTTGGTGTGTCGGGCAGGGTTCTCATAAAGAAATAAAACCAGGACACTAGCAATTCTCTTTATGTATTTATATAGAGAGAAGAGTATATAAGATAAGAAAGAAACAGTTAACTATCTATAAAGCAGTATAAATTGCTCAGTACAACTCACTTGCATGAGACAGCTAGAAGACTGGCAGTCCTTCAAGTCTTGAGGGCCGCTGAGTAGTCCTCCGTAGAGCAATCCAGGCTATCTGGTCACAGGCAGCAAACAGCAGAGCAGGTAAACAACAGTCAGCCAGATGACAGAGTTCAACAGTCCCCAGCTCAAGAGATGGTGAAGTAGGGCTTGAAGGAACCTCAACTCACAGCTCCACAGTCCACGATTAAGTGGCCCACAGGTAGTGTTGCTTGGAAGTCGAGGCACAGGACGAACAAAGCAGCTAGCTGGTCCCAAGATCTGAAAGCAAGAGAGAGGGTGGACTCGCTGATCCCTTCCTATCTCTGCCCTTAATTCATCCCGTGTGTTCATTGGCTGTGCCGTCACAATAGCCCCACCAATCTTCTGTGGCCATGTTGGCATAACAAACCTACCCATCACACCTGGGGAATCAGCTAGGGCTCTGGAAAGCTGTCATATGAACTCAATTCAGAAGAATGAATAAGCTTTTGTTTGGGGGTCATATGTGTTTTGTTTGTTTATTTTCATGTTCTGTGGGGGTGTTACTTGTGATTGAGCTCTGCCTCACGGTGACCTTAGATAAACAGAAACGTGAATGAAACATTGTCTGGTCCTACATCACCTCCATGACCTCTGTTAGATTTTGGTATGATGCTCGGCTATTGTTCCATCTAACAGGGAATTGTCCTCATTTTCTGCTGACACACTTGACCAAACACAGGTTCCTTTTCTAGTGATTGGTCTTTCCTCATGAAGACGCCAAAGGAGAAAGTGGCAGTCCCACTGCACTGAGCATTTTCTGGTTGCATGTCTTCTAAGAAAGAATTGTTGGTATTTCTGGCAATCCACACTGCATTCACCATTATCAGGAGTACTTCAACGTGCACTCATCAGTTCTCCTTTGACCTTTCTTTTCATTTTGCAGCTTCCGCATGCATCTGAAGCAGTTGAAAAGACTGAGCCTTGGGGCAGGTGCGAGTTAGTCATCCACGTGACATCTTTGTTTTTATATTTTACCCTGTTCCTTAAGGGCTTTGAAGCAACTTGATGTTTCAGCTGTAGGCATGCTTTGGTGACAGATTAAAGAGCAGGCCTTAAGGTGTAAAATAATGAAAATGAATAAAACTGGGACAGTGAGGAGGAAGGGGATACTGGCAAAGACACCTTGAGCAAATGATTTCACTGATCCAGAGGAGCCAATGAGGAAAATAAGGACATTCATTATATGAAGATATTTTGAAAAGTAAAATTAGGAGATTGGCTGAAAATGAAATGTGTTGGTTTAAAAAACAAAACAACAAACCCCCCAGAAAAGGAGGGGTTGAGAATACTCTGAAGTATGTAGCATTGGTGTAAGTCTATGGAAACATTATGAACCAAGGGGGAAAATACAGACAAGTGCTATCATATAGAAAAAAGATCTCTCCCTCCCCCACTTTCAGTGCTGAATTAGTGTGTTCAGAACTAAAAATATACAGGGCATGTACTCAAGGCAGGAGCAGAACCAGATGTGCGCAGCATGGAGCATGAAAAGCTTTCAAACCAAGAAGAGACTCATTTGGGGACCCAATTTGTAAACCCTTAAGATAAAGGGAGGAGCCCCGGGTGGTATCAATGGTCAATAACTTTGTCCACATTGGACGGTTGAGTCCAGGTACAGGTGCCTCAGAAGGAAGACCAGGTGATTTACTTCTGATAATGACCCATGGAAAACCCTGCAGGGCAGGCCTATCCCAACACCCATGAGTCTCTTTGAGTCACAGTCAAATGGACAGCAACGGAGATGGATCTAGGGACTGCCATTTTGGTTTTACTTCCTTCAGTGCTGGGGTTATCATGGTTTTACTTTGGTTCTTTACTCACAGCAAAAGTGAATGAGTGTCAAACAGGCTACGGGAATGCCATCACTGCATTCTCAATCCAAAGTGGGAAGAACAGATACAACCGTTAAAATAATAAACTGGTCAGTTAACTACTGAGGTCCAAGTGTCTGCAGAGGAGCCAAGGGACCCAATCAGCCCAACATCTACATACAACTTTCCCAATGAGATTACCCAGCTGGCTCAGGCCTGTGTGAATTGCAAGGTCAAGGCCCCCTTCCTCAAATAAACCACAAAACCAAACTGTGACCATGCGTCAGCTTGACTGCTGAACACATCAATCCTTTCAGGGAAAAGGGAAAAAAAAGAATTCTGTAGAAGAAACTTGGCAAGCCCCATGTTGTTGACAATCTGCTAAAAGAGTCAGTTGATGGTTGACCTCTTCCAGGCTCAGCTTATTTGAGTTTCCAGCCCCTGAGAGCCTTGATAATGAGTACACATCACCAAGCCTCTGATAATGGAAGAACCCTTTCTTTGCTATGTTCTCCAACTGTCACTTGAACTTAGTGGTAAAATTTCAGCAGACAATAGTGAGGCTGTCAAGTCAAACAGTAGCTCTTTTAGTGATTCCAGCAAGGTCGCAAGATTTACTTGGATGGCAAGAGGCCAGGCATGGTGAAAGGGGACACTGAGGAAGGATGCCACCACTGGAGCAAGACGTGTCAGCAGAAAGAAATGATCCTTTCTGAGAGAAAGGGGGCATCCGTGGGTGAGTGCTCTCCTGTTGAAGGAAGACCTAAGTCACCAGTGAAGTCTGTAGAATCCATGACTTCACCATCGCTGACCATTGAAACCAAACCACGAGTTAGAAGTCTAGAGCAGTTCTTGTCTCCATAGAAAATGAGAAGGCATGTAGAAATGTTGTAAATAGCAGGATTAGGGGAAATTGTTTCAGGATGAGAAACAGTTTTAGAGAAAGGAACAGCACCACAGTCCAGGATCACAGAGCACTAACTCCAGATGACAGCATCCATTTCTAAAGGACAATTCACATTGGGAAGAGTTGAGAGAGGTCTTCCTTAAATGGACTTTTACTTTTTCCATCTCCTCTGTTGATCTCACATTTTCAACCAGTGTAAGTGATACCAGGAGAGGAGATATTAAAATTATTTGATAGAAGGCAAGGTCCAACCAACTGGGGTGGATGTTGGTAGATCTTTATAGCAGGTTCTAGAAATCTCTTGCCACGTGGGGTCATAGGGAAAGCTTGGCATCTGAGTAGCTACTTAACAACCAACATTGTTGGTTGAGTGATATAAATCTCAACTCTTGTTCAAGAGTACTAGATTGAATTCCTGGCAAATTCATTTCATGAACAGCTTTCTCTGGTGTGTTAGTAGAGGTGTGCATATTGCTATGAAATTGAATATGATCAGTGGTACTTGCAGACCAAGATAGGAAGGAAGGCCTGATGACTTACTTATAGAAATCAATTAATGAAAATACATAAGGATCACAAAAGTGTGATATAGAACCCATCTCAGAGATGACTCAGGTGAAGGCAGCATTTCTGGTATACATAAACTCACTATGGTTGGGGGAACAGCACACCAGGTAACAACAATAAAATAGTAATGTTTTATTATTTGAACCCTGTACAAGTAGTCAAGTATCTTCCTAACTAACCAGTTTTATTTGAGGTTTTTTTTTTTTTTTTGCTCCTGTTTCCTCTTCACCAACCTAGGATCAAGTATTCTTTTCTCAAATCTTTGGGAAGCCCCCAACTTTACATCACCCCAGATGTGGCTATTCCGTTATTTGTCAATCTTCCTCATTGCTATAAGTATCTTGAGATAGGGATAAGGGCTATTTTTTCATCTCTCAGTTCTCTGTTCCCCCCACCCACGCACTCCACTCCTCATTGTTTACTACTTAATCTCAACCTTGGGGTAGAGGAGCAGTGCTGGGAGCATTGAAGGGGTGGTATCTGAGAGGTGTCTTTTGTCACCCAAACACAAGTACATCTGGGATTTAAACATGGGCCCAGTTCAGGGTTTTAATCATGGAGGCAGGAAGTTATAAAAGCTCCAACTAGCTAATGGCTATGGAAATGGAGAGGATGGCTTGGATGAAAAAAGACATTATGAAGTATAGTGTGGTGACCTAAGTAATGGAAGAATACACAATGAGTGGTAAAAGTTAAAGATGATGGCAAATTTGTGGGTTTAATTCAGGGCTTTGAACTAGTTCTTCCAAGGGAAGTGTTCATTGACAAAATACAACCAGAGCAGAGTTGAATTTGTAAAATTCAAGAACGATGACCAGAATAGGAAACAAATGATGGTACTTGGCCACAATGGAAAATGATACAGTTTTGAAGAACAATGATGGACCTGCAAAACACCACATCACATGAGTGGGTCTCGAGGACACTCTGGGGAATAAAATAAGTCCACCACAAAAGGAGAGACACCGTATGTGACCACTGTTATAAAATGTCAATAAGAGGTTTTTTATGCTAAAGGGAAATTCTTTGATGGTTACTGGGGATTGGGAAAGAGAGGGAGGGCACATCACTAACTAGAGGGTAGACATATTAACATGGGTGAAGAGAAGTCCCCCCAAAACAGGAAAAAAGGGAATTGAGAAAGTCTTGGAGCATGATCTTCCAATTATCCATTTCGCTTCACTGAAACAAACCTATAATTCAATATTTTCCTTCTTTCTCCAATGTACCCACATATCAAATAAAAATGTGTGATGAAGCAAAGAGATCGATGTCTGGAGTCAAATAGTTTTGAGTGGAGCCCTGCAACAGCTACTCCCATCTATCCACTACAGCACCCATCTCGGAGTCCTTGTTTCCTTATGTTCAAAATGGGACTCAAAGAACAGGACCCAATAACTACACAAGCAATGCCTGGAAACCTCTTTGCACTATGCATGAAGCCTAAGCACTAACTATCAATGCTTGAGATAAGAGAAGGAAACAGATAAAGAGAGAGTCTTCCCAGTGCATCTTACTATATGAGACTACATAAAACAGGAATGCTACTAGGGTTCCAGCTCATGCATGAATGAGTTGACCAAAGACAAAAGGTGTGAAACATGCCTCTGCGATCAGTGGGTGTTGCAGACAAGTCTACTCACTTGTATTAGTCCCCTTAGAAAGCTCTAACAGCTGTGTGTCAGCTTGGTCACACCAGGTTCTCAGTAGTTTGATGGTAATTTCCACGATATGATCTTATACAACATACTCAATTCTGTGAGCACGTATGGTGGAGTGCAGCCCCTTGATCAGGTCACAGCCTTGGCACAATTGGAAGAAAGACTCTTTGGGAGTGTAGCCTACTCCTTTTAAAAATAGAATCTGCAGGAAAGTGTGTCACTTCTTCTGGGCCTGGATCCTATCCAGTTAGTCCTGCAACTGGTTACATATATACCCATGTATAAGCCAAGTTTTTCAGCACATTTTTTAGTACCATTTCTGTGGTAAAATTACTTGCCTCAGCTGAAATTTGGGTTGGTTTATACTCGAGTATATACGGTAATCAAATTACCTGGCATACTGTCTGCCAATCCAGGAGCCATCTGCAGGATGTCAGCCTTGAATTCATTTGACTTTGCATCTATGTGGCTTTCCTCCTTCACCTACCTATATTCTGGTTCATTAGCCCCCACAGTCACAAAAGTAAAGGGAGGAGGAGATACATGGATAGAAGGAGAAGCCTTCTGCTTAATATCTAAGCCATGGACTTGAGCTGAACTTGAATCTGCCTCGACAACTATAGGAGTCATTTTTTGATATAAAATTCTTAACTATAGGGCTGAGCCCCGGTGGCATAGTGGTTGTGAGCGGGACTGCGGCCCACTGGGATGGAGGTTCAATTCCTGCTCACAGGAGCTAAGGCTGGGCCTCCTACTCCCACCACCAGGGCAGTGATGCCTAAAAAAAAAAATTCTTAACTATAATATATATGCACACACATGTAAAGGTACCTTTAAAAAAGATGAAGTAAAAAAGAAGAAAAAATATGTATTAAGTGATTAAAAGGTAGACTTTGCTTAAAATGTCCTTCCTTTCAAGTTTCATCTATAATACTGCCATATATTTGGTTGCAGGCATCTGCTTCAGGCAAGTAACCTCCAACTCTTCCTCTAGGACCCTAGAAGAAAGGAAGGTCAGAACCACAAAATCATTCCCCCAGGTAAGCAATTAGTCATTTCACCCCCTTCCTGGAAGGTAGCAGATTCCACAGACTGATGAACTTAATGCCCACACTTCAGAGAAGAATAGAGTCGAAACAGGTTTGAAAGACACAATCAAGGGTCTCTGGAAGCAACATTTTATGTAACCTTTGCCAACTGTGGTAGAGATAAAACTCATCCTATTTTGGGTGAAAGGTTTTCCTTGATGGGTAAAAATTAGAACGTTGGCAGGGAATCTACGTGAGGAGGGAGTCTAGTGTTTGTTTTTCGTTACCTTCCTTTCAGTCGATCTTGCTTTGCTGGCTTGCTGTGATGCCAGAAATGATAGGACTGGTCTTTTCAATGAAAATAGGGTCACTCAGGAGTAACCGCTTTCAGTGGCATTTGCAGCTGCAGACAGCCTGGGAAGAAAGCCGGATGATCTGCTTTCATAAATGAATCAACGACAACTTCAAGGACCCCAACTGAAGATTGTCCAATGGATGAGTCATAATGACTGGCACAAGCCCAGCAAAGGCGGTGAAGATGAATGACAGGGGACTGGGCTGCGATGATTCATCACCACCCAGTCAGCCTCTGGTTCTGAAAACTGCCAGCACGCTCTTGCTGAGAGCCAGGGAAACAAACCACAAGTACCCATCACCATCAAATCGATTCAGATTCTTGTTGAACCTACATAGAATTTCTCAGGTTATAAATCTTGATGGGAGCAACCAGCCTCATGTTTTCTCCCATATGAGGGGCTTTAGAGAAAAGAGAGGTTAAAAATAAAGAAATAAAAGAGGCAGGGAGAGGTAAGGTAGGGACACCTTGAAATAAAGTCCATCCTTAAGCAACAGGACATGAAGAATTATGTGAGGGAATGAAATGTGACTCTATGCTGCTATTACAACTTCCTTTGAAAATTGGACTCACACTGTATAGAGGCATTTTTTTAAATCATTTTACTGGAGCCTCTTACAGCTTTTCTTTTCTTTTTTTTCTTTTTTGGTTTGGGCATCACTGCTTCTGGTCGTCGTGGGTGCTACCCAGTGCTGCTCCTGAAAGCCACCGCTGGATTTGAACCGCCAAGTCCACGGGCTGCAGTCCCTCACTCAACCACTAATGCACTGGGGCTCAGCCCTAGAGGCATTTTAATAATCGTGCTTTATACATGAATGTGCTTCCCAAATTGCTCTAGAAAGCTTGAAGTCAGATACCCAGTGGAAGCACTCAGAAGTTCTTTAAACAATTGATAAAAGTAATAAAATGAAAACTGACTGCATTTAACTATAAGCCACAATGAGAGGATCCTTTGCTCCTCTGTGCCTTTCACCTTATGGGGACCAGCCTCTGTGTAAGAAATAATTAAATCCCACAAGGGGGACACAGAGCAGAATTTCAGACAGTTGGGGTCCAATTCTGTTTCAAAGCATATTTTTTCCCTCATGGACTGGCTCACCCCTGGGTTAGATCACGGTCTGATGTACTGTGAAAATGCAGCCTGTGCCTTCC
>PVJH01004482.1:0-15823 GCA_004026705.1 Nesogale talazaci
GGGATGCAAATAAAGGCCTGGGCCATGGGCAGATCTACGAGAGAGTTGATTGATTGAATAGAGTTGTTTCAGTTTGAAGTAAGATATTCTTGTGTCTGTTTTATATAATGTGACAAAAGGAAGACTGCCACTCAGGATCTGAATATGTGAGCTCTGCCTCCAGGGTTGGCGAGAGAAAAGTGAGGACGGAAGGATGAAAATTCAATTCTTGTCTGGCTGAGAGTAATCCATATGCAAACGTTCTGCAATGGACCTTTCCCATCTTTCTGAGAGCTCACAGCACCGTGAACAATAAGGTGGCCTCCTCCTTGAGTGCGTGTCAGGATATCCTCACCGGCACCTCAGGAATCCACATTGACAATTCAGAGACACCTGAGCTTCGGCGTTTTAGTGTCTTCCACACACCAAGAGTTAATTAGATACAATATTCAAAGTGGTTCTGGTAAAATCAAGTCCTCTCAAGTGATATAATTTTTAGACTCACATTTCAGAAGACTGTGAATAATAATTTGACAGCCATAAAAGCCTTCTAATCACACTTGTCTGAAAAGATTATAATGGCTGAGATTCTTGTTACAATGATCTGACAATACCATCGTAGGGCCTCAGTACCAACCGCACTGCCACCAAACACATTCTCACTCACAGGGACACTGCAGCACAGAACTGACCCCGAGCCTTTCAGACACGGTCCAAATCATTACAAGAGCAGATGGTCTCATCTTTCTCACAGTCATCCATAGATAGTTCACTGCTAATTTTCCCTCGAAAGATTACCCTTCAAGCCAACAGATTTTCCTCGCAATCCAGGTTATTCTTCTGTACTGCAACCCAATTTCTGCATATACTTAATAGGACCTGCGAGTGCATGTGCGAGAGAACTTTCACAAATAGTAGTATATCCACACTGTGTCCTTCAGAAAATGGGCCACAGCCAGGCTGCGCATAGAGATCCTGCCAGAATGCACTCTCCCTGTTTTCCTGGTCATCATGCTTTCTTTAAAAGGATCACTTTTCTAATTTGTGGGCCTCTGTGCAAATTGAATATGTGAACTTGCTTATTACAATGCTATTGAAGAAATTTAATAGGGGAACCAAAAATTAAAATTCAAGTGCAAGGCCATCAAGTATGCTATTGAAGAAATTCAATATGGTGATGGAAAATCAAAATCCAAGTGTAAGACCATCAAGTCGATTCAACTCATAACAACAATTTCTGAGATTTTTAAATCTTGACTGAAACAGATGATCTCATCTTTTTTATCTTAGAGCAGCAGATGGGAATGAACCAGGGGTCTTGCAACTAGCTGCCAAATGATTTCAATAATGTCGGTCCTGAATACTAAAGTTTCTTTGATAGCCCAGCTTCCCACTTTACCTCATTCACATGAACTAGACATATCTCCCAACGCTTTCATATATTCTGAGTTTATTCTGGAATCTGTTAGAAGCATTTCATTTTCAATTTCATAAATTCAATTTTAAGATGCACCTTCGATGCTACCTTTTTCTTCAAACTTGGTCACACCTCTCATTCATCAAAGGCACGAGGACAAAGATCCCAGCTACCTCTTCCAGCAAAGTATGATGGACATCCTGTGTAACGCTGGGTCAGTAATTCTGATGGCCTGTTCTCTATTAGAGCTCAGGATGTCGTCTGCCCTGGACTCCACTGAGATTCATCTTTGTTTGGCTTCAGTGCTCATCATTCTTGACTTTCAAGAGCAGCTCCACTCAAAAATACCCAATTCTCACAACCTGATCTATGATCGAAATCAACCCTGCTGATTCTTAAAAAACAAACACAACACAGTGAATCCCTGCTTCTTATTCTTAGATTTGAGCATATGATTAAAAAGTGACAATGGCTGAGTGCTGGTGGCGTAAGTGGTTGAGTGCAGGATGGCAGCCCACGGGCGTGGCGGTTCAAATCCAGCAGCGGCTCTCAGGAGCAGCACTGGGTAGCACCCACAACCATCAGAGGCAGTGATGCCCCAAAAACAAACAAACAAAATGGGCAGAGTTAATTGTGTTGGGCTGAGCCCCTGTGGTGTAGTGGTTGCGCACGGGGCTGCAGACCACTGGGTTGGAGGTTCAAATCCAGCAGCAAGGCTGGGCCTCCTACTCCCACCACCAGAGGGCAGTGATGCCCCCAAAACAAAACACAACAAAAACAAAAGTAACAATGAACACTAACTCAGTAGTTCATAACTTCAGGTTCTACTTCTCAGTGCAAACAAATCAATAAGATGTACATTATCGATTTGGTGAAAAAGACCTTGAAAATATAGAAACCAAATATCAAACAAATGCAATTTACAACATTAACTCATTAACTGTGCTAATTTTCCCTACTTGTTGGCCTAAGGAATATCCTATCTATTTTAGTTGGATTAGTTGGCTAATGAGTATGACATGAATATCTTCAAAATATTTCCGCAGAAAATGAAAAATTCATGATAAATATATAGAGTTCACATATCAAATTCCAGGGTTTATAAATAAAAGTTTCCTTTTGCCAGTTTATCTTAAGTGAGGATTGCATGTACTCTGAATTTGTTAGGAGTTTTTAAAATACCTACATGTAACACAGTGTAAATTTTCCTTTTCACAATGCTATACTTATTCAAGAACCATGTGGCCAAATAGACTTACAAAGAGCTGATAGGGGCTGAGCCCCCTGGCGTAGTGGTTCAGTGCGGGACTGCAGCCCAGTGTCTTGGCGATTCAAATCCAGCAGTAGGAAGGCTGGGTAGCTCCCATGACCACCAGAGGGCAGTGATGCCCCCCCAAAACAAAAGCAAAACAAAACAAAGAGCTAATAGGAGAGTATCCAATTTGATCCAAGAGCCAATTACTAATTGAACATCTTTAGAATCTCTAGTTTTTATGATACTAAACCATCATAACTGGTATTGAACATGTAAGTAACATAAGAAGGGACTTCATAAATTCACAGGGCTGAAATTAAAAGATAATAGAATTATTCCATGGTCTTTTTGAAGTCACTTCTAATGCAAGATGAAATGTGTCAATATTGTCAAACTAAGTCCACTTGCTTAAAAAATGAAAAAATCAGAAAGATAGAAGAAATTAGAAGCAATATGTTTAAGAAGTGTTATGGATTGATTTATGACCCTGAGAGTATGTGGATATAATCTCATTTTGATATGTTAATGAGTGAGGATTGCTATGGGGAGCTCCAAGAATGGAGAACATCAATGTCTAAACACAGGACACTAAAGCAGAATCTGAAAAGACAAGGTCTTCCTCCAAAATCAACAGAGAGGAGCAGATTTTTCCCCAGACTAGAGACAGCACTCTGACGTCTTACTTCCCACCCCCTCAACTGTGAGAAAATAACATTACATTTGTTGAGGTAATTCACTTGTGGTATTTCTGTTACAGTACAACTAACAGTACAGTATACCTAACAAGATGGGTTAGAAGGTATGGACAATGATTACTGCTTGAGAAAATAAGGGTAGGTCTTATGATGGAAGTACCTTTGGAGATAGTCCTTGCTAAAGAGGGACAAGGCAGAGAGCAGAGGTGAGAAAGAGCAGTTCCCCAGGAGAGCACACTCGGAGTATAAGCCCTGGACATCCATCCTTCACAGATCATTGAATGTCAGTGTCCTGTAAATGAATTAACCGGTTTGGAAGCCACATAAGAGAGTAAAGATGACAAGGAAGTGTTCAAGGGGGACCATTCTGAAGACTTACTTATAGACTCCACTAGCATATACCCCAGAATGGAATGCAACTTAAGCTTTCTTCTTAAGAAACTTGATTGGCTAGGGCTCTGGTTCCACCTGGAGACAGTTGCAAAGAGAATATTGTGTCTGTCATGAGTGACTGATCACCTAGTGAAAGTGGTTGGTCAAAAGGCATGTTTCTCGGAGAAGTGGCCTTGGGAAAGAAAGAATCTGGAAATATATGTATATCCAAAATCATTTTATTAACTTTATCAGCATGATTTTCTACCGAGGTTCCTGGGTAAACAAGTGGTTGTACTAGACTAGATGCCTAGAGGTTGGCTGTGTCCAAACCCAATACAAACACAGACTATAATAGTACCTGGCTATCCGATTTCATACTATTATAGTAAAGAAACGCCTCTAAAGCATTTCTACTCTAGACTTGATGGAAATAGGTTTCATTTGCATTGTAGTTTGGAAGAGTTTTGAACCTGCCTTTCTACCCATTGAGCTCCATCTGTCTGTCTATAACATGGCTTGGGGTCCTCTCTCTAAATTCCTACACAGTGTAAAGCAGCAAAAAACAACAAATATCACTTCCCTTCATGTTAATGTATTGGAAGCCCACTAATATCCATTATTGGCCTATTATTGGGGGTAAAATTTCTGATGTCACATGGGCCTGAGTTCATTATCAAAATTATTATGAATAATTTATATCCTTGGACATGCTGGAAAATATTTCCTAATTGCAAATGTCTTAGTTTCTTCATCCACAGAATGGTTATGTCAAAATATTATCATGTATGAAATTTGTGAAAACTACAAGAGATATTTGGTAAAAAGTACTAAACACAAGACCTGTACATATACATAAAAATGTAAATAAAAATAGATCCATTTCATAATGGTAAGAAAGAGAAAGTAATTTTTCTTGGAAATTTAATATTCAAAAATGTTGCTACTGATTAAATTAAAGAACAAAATTTTCAGCAGCTTTAACTGTTGAAGGGAAACAATAGAATATACAACATCTATTTGGAAAGGCCACAGTTCTTTTTCCGGTCTGATGTAGATGAGTTCTAAGTGGTTCAGAGACTATTTGTCAACCACACACAGAGAGCAAAGACAGAGGGCAAGAGACATAGAGAAAGAACAGGTGATGACATTGGTATTAAAATCACTGTAAATTTGTTGAAATTTCCCCAGAGTTGACATTACACCAAAATGAAACAAATCTGGAGTTGTTTTATGGTTCTTGGTATTCCAAACCGATTCTATAGGCTAAGCCTTCCACTGTGCTTTGACCTGTGCAAAATCACGTCAGCATCTTTGGTACCACAGCATATTGACAGTTCATACATATTATGGTGTCATCTTAACAATCCTCTTTATTTCTGTTTTCCACATGTCTTCATCCTAGAAAATGTTTATACTGCAGATTATCTTGATGTAGATAAAATGCCTGAAACACTCTGACTTATACTTATTATCTTCAACTGCGTTTCAAACTGTCATTGATCCCATTGAGCAGCACTCTAATTATAAAATATGTCATTCTGAGAGAGAGGTTCAGTTATGCACCACTGATGCACGTCAAGAGGTGTGAAAATTAATAGTGTTTGTCCTTTCAGCTGAATGTAAACTGCCCTTCCGCTGGGTCACTGGGTTGCCTAATTCGCAATGACCAAGATTTCACTTAGTAGCTCCATATTTCAGGCCTTCCTCTTGCAAAGATGAATGATACAGTAAATGCTCTTGGAAGACACCATAGGAGGGGGAGGAACCATCTGAGAAGAGATCCTTTCAAGGTAATGTGCCCAGTTCTGTGAAAGAGAATACACAGAGTATTTCAGGGAGTCACAGCAAACACAGGCTGTTACCCAAACTCCAAACACCCTGCCATGCAGTTGATGACTTATGGCAACCATACAGGACAAGGTAAAATTATCCCTATGGGTTTACAAGACTGTCGCTCTTTAAGGGAGTAGCCTGATCTTTATCCTGCTGAGTGACTGGTGGTTTCGAACTCCTGACCTTGCAGTTAGCAGCCCAGTGTGTAACCACTGCATCACCAGGGGCTGCTACATATGCTGTTAAGAAATGGACAATAAGAGATAGTAACATTCATGTCTTAAACGTGGGTTTGTCTTTCAGGCAATGCGTCTCAAGCCCAAGTCACTTCCCAGGTGTCAAATGGAGGCTTGTACTATGCGGTGATGAAGAATTATCTTAAAGGCACACGCCAACAGCTGAGTGAAACCAGACTGCCAGCTTTGGTGTTAGTAGTCAAGATATTAGGCTACTGAATACTACTCTAGTAAATTATTAGGTATTTGATTGTATCTCCTGATATTCTAAAGGAATTAATACTGATACTCAAAGGGTTTGAAATGTTATTGAGACACTTAAAGTCAACGTTTCTAGAAGAAACATATTATATGCTAAAATTAGTTTCCTTTATTATATGAAATATGTATATTGTTACTTAAATATTCAAATATTGATAAAATAAATGAAAGGTTCTGTACCCTTCCCTCCAAAATCTGAGTCACTTAAAAATTTTCTCTCAAGATATTTTCTTATTGCTAGCAACCGCTCATCTGGCAGTTTTTTCATACTGTGGTAGATTTTTGATGTGATGCTAGAAACTGTGCCCCTAGTAATTTGAGTACCAGCAGGGCCACCTAGGATTGACAGCTTTCAGAAAACGACAGAGTATGCAGAAGGGATATGTCGTCAGTTTATTTTTCAGGGATTAGTCTCCAAAACCCTATGGATAGCAGGGAAACATTGTCTGATAATAGGACCGGAAGATGTGCTCACTACCTTGCAAGGCATTCAAAAGACCATGGGGAACAGTTGTCAACATTCATCAAATCTTACACAGAGCTAAATCTGAGATTCCTTCTATAATGATCTCAAGTCAAAATTTCCTGGATGCACAATTGCTACCTTTTTGTCATTTCCCCTTCAACTTTTTGCAGTGAGGACCCTGGTGATACAATGGTCCGGCACTTGGTTGCGAACACAAGATTGCACCTTGGAATCTACCCAATGGGTGGGAGACATGAAACAAATGATTTTTGTAGAAACCTCATGGGGCAATTCTACTCAGTCGTTATATGGTGCTTAATCGGCTGGACAACAAAAATCAACTACAGGGCACCTAACAACAACAACAAATTAATTTCCATTGTTGAAATTTTCTTAGAAAGATGAGCCATTTTGCTATCTCACAGAAAGCACTGTAATCTGAATGTGACAGACACTTAGGTGAAAATGTGATACTTTATAATGTGATCTCCCCTTTGATTCATTTTCAATTTGTTCCAGTTTTAATATCTTATGCCTGATTTTTCACGGTAGTTTTTATGTTCTATTTTGCCATTATTGTTTGCTTTTGCTTGGTTTGATTTTTATTTTTTTCTGTATTTAAGAGTTTTCTTTTCTTTCCTTCTTTCTTTTTTTGTGGTATCACTGGGAAGCCCAGCCTTGCTCCTGGAGAGCTGCTGCTGGATTTGAACTGTCAACCCTGTGGGCTGCAGTCCCGCACACAACCACTAGACCACCAGGGCTCAGCCTAATTTTATTTTCTTGACCTTGATTTTTTTTTGGTTTGATTTTTCCATATGTGAAATCTGTTAAATCTATAGAGGCAGTAACTATATTAAAAATTACTTAAGGACATTGGGTGAAATGAGAAGCTGCCAACAATAATGACAAGAAAGAAGAAAATATTTTAAAATCAACTGTGATGATTATACAACTCTTATTAATATCATGGAACAATTAAATTGTAAGATATGTGAATTAGAAGTCAATAAAAAAGATATATATGAGTAACTAAAAAAGAACGCAGAATATTTTGCATGACCATAGATATTCAATCATTTGTCTTAAACATCTACTTTTGAAACTGGCAGATTTTAATCTCCAATAAAAAAAGTCCTTGTGGCTCTTCTAAGAGAAATATCTTACAGAAAGCTATATGTAGAAGAATGTACTCAATGGGTAATAATTGAGTTAAATCTCTGGGAAATATCAATTTCCACAGCTTTTCGTCATACCCCACCCAAGCATATGTTGCCTTTTGCTCAAACACATTGATCTAGGAATGTATAATTAAATCTCGAGTGCTGCTAAAATATCAGGCTCCATAACACGGTGCCCCAAAGGTGGGGGTAACAACAAAGCTACTCACACTTGACATTTTAGATGGTTAAATTGTTTGCTTCAGTATATAAAGCATTTTCAAACCCTGCAATTTAATCTCCGTGGCAACCTGTAATTTTTCATTTGTTTTTATTTACTCAGTAGTCCCAGGAAAAAGCAGTCATCACTTGTGAGTCCACAGTCCCCTGCCATCAGGCTTTTCTGCTGGTATGTCAGGGATGCACACGTCTCCTGGCTCTGATCTCCACACCCCACGTTCAGCAATGTCAGAAGGCAATGTAACAGAGCTGTGCTCAAGAGTGCATCAAGGAACTCACATCACCCCTTGAACTTCATATTAGTATTGTTTTGTTTTGCTTTCTTACCTTTAATCATATCTGAATCTTTATACTCTGTTACCTGGAACTAAAATAACTACCTTCTCATTAATCCAAGACTCCAAGGGTTTATGATAGCCTTATATTTCCTCCATTTATTTTATATCTATTGCAGATTTACAATGCATCAGATGCTAAGAATATAAAACTATCTAACATTGATGGTCACTAAGCAGATTATAGGTTTGTTTGATTATTTCATGCTACCTGCCTGCTATCAGAGTGTCAAGTCCATCTAAGTGAGATAAGACACTAAGATAAGTCTGACAGTGCATTCTCACAGATTGTGTCCCCTCAGTTCTAACTCATAGTAACTTGACAGGACCCAGTACGATGGGGCATCCACTGCCTCACCATGGAGAATGATGGTAACAACAATAACCCATTAATTGTAGTCCATGGCAGGGACTACTAGGGCAGAAGCAAGGATTATGAGCTGTAAGTGCTTAAATAAATGACACCAGCACCCAAGGATCCCAGAAGTCTTTGAGACCTGTTTTTTGTAGGGAGCTGGGGGACCTCATTGCTTTCCTCCAGGTATTGCATTTTTAAAAATTGATCTACATAGACTGTATTCATATGTTTCTACTTATCATCATTATTACTGTTATAATGAGAAGGATATCCATTTGATTTTATTGCTTCCTGAATTATTCTTTCATCCCTGATATACATATATACAAACATGTATATATTTCAGTATCATCTGATTGCTCCTCTCTTAGGCCGACCATCTTCGACGATTTAGTTTTCTGCCTTTTTCTCTCTAGGTGCTTTGTATCTGCACCGATATCCTTTATGATCATGATGGTCCTGGGATTCCTCTTCTCCTGATTCTGAAAGGAATCCCTTTTGTACTCAGTGAAATGACACAATCTATCCATTTACAGGTAGAGAGTCTTCTACATGGAATCTGTGGTCACTACACAGTCATTTGGTGAAAATTACAAGGATTGCCATATTTAGTAAATTAACCTCACCACAATAACAGAGAGTTATTGAGCTATTTGAATTACTTAATCCTTCTGAATCTCAGTTCGCAGTTTGGTAAAGTAAGACTGGCACCTTTCTAATCACAGAGTTATATAAAACAAAATAAAGTTTTATGAAATGAAATTTTAGGTAAAAGAATGCAATGCGTTTTCTACTTTTCTGATTAATAATCTGATATATCTAAAGTATAATATAGGGTGAAATGTTACTTTCATATGTGTACTTTATCATCAAAATGTATGCTCAAATGTCATGTCTTTTGCAATAAATACAACAATCTACTTTTCACACAGGGAAAAGTGGCTCAGTTAGCTGAGAGGACTCTTCCAGCATAAAGAAAAAGCTAAGTGTGTATTAAGTTTGTATCTGCAGAGGCAAACAGAGTAGAAGAAACTATGGTGCACAGCTACCAAATGATTGAATGTCTGGAGTCTCAAAGACTTGAAGATAATCAAGTTGCCATTCAGCGAAGAAACAGCAAAGCCCACATGGAAGAAGCACACCAGCCTGGATGATCAAGATGGGCTGAAGGGAGCAGGTGTTGATCATCAAAGAACAAGAATCACATCATTACAAAAGAGGGGGAAAGCAGGGTGGGGACCTAAGGCCCACTGGTGGGGAAGTCATGGGGAGGAGACAGACCAGTCAAGGGGCAGCCAGGCAGTGATGATGCATACAAGTTTCCTCTAGTTCCTGAAGCCTTCGTTCCCCCTCTCCCCCCAACCATCATGGTCCCAACTCTACCTTACAAATCCAGATGGACTGGAGAAGGTACACTGCTGGAGAGGGGAGCTGGTATGAGGAAACCAGGATGGGTGAGCCCCTTTGGGCCAGTGGTTAGATTGGTGCTGCTGGAAGGGTGGAGAGAAGGTGGGATAGAGAGATGGAACCAACTGCAAGGATATAAACATAAGCTCCTATTTGAAGGACGGACATCAGGGGAGTGGGTTGGGGGAGAAGTTGGGCAGTGTAAGATATGACAGAACAATAATAATTTATAAAGTATTGAGGGTTGGTGGGAAGGAGAAAGCAGGGGAAGAAGGGAAGGGATAGAAAAGCCGATACTAGGGGCTCAAGGGAAAAGGTAGATGATTGGACAACGATAATAGCAGTGGACATGTGAAGGTGCCTGGCACAGTATGTTTATTTATGTATTATGAAAAACGATGTACGAGCCCCCAATAAAATGATTTAATAAAAAAAAGAACAGAAAATGAAAAGAATGTATCTGAATAAAAGGGAGTGGAAGCAGATGACTTGAAATCCGATTGCTTTCCAATTTTGAAAATGAGGTGAGGGGTGGGTGCTTCCAGGAAAAGAAGATCAATGGCCTGGCCAGAGTTTCTTGTAATTGCATTTCCTAATAAATATACTAGATATACTGTGCAGAAAGAGATCTATGATCTCTGGATTGTTCTTATCAGTTTGACCCTGATCTACCATTTATCATAAATAAACCTAGGAATAAAGGTACTGATGAGGCACAGCTCTTGGACAATATCATGCAAATCACATAATGATCTGAATGTAAAAAGGGAAATATTTATAATAACATTTCAGGGAAAGAAAAGATATACTGAAACTCTATCACTTTTCCCTTGCAATTGATGCCATAACTAATTGCCTACTAGTCATGATGGTGAGGTTTTGTTTCCTTTAGTGGGGGGGGGCATCACTGCTCTCTGGTGGCGGGAGTAGGAGGCCCAGCCCCACTGCTGGAATTGAACCTCCATCCCAGTGAGCCGCAGTCCCGCGCACAACCACTACGCCACCGGGGCTCAGCCCCATGATGGTGAGGTTTTGTATCAACTTAAAGACCAGAATTCTTAGTGGTTTGACAGCATAGACCTAGTAAGTAATCTCCCTGGATGTGGTCTAATATAACGTGATCACTTTCATAATTGAATCTTCCATGACCAGCCTATGAGTTGCTCCAACTACCTACATGATGCCTTCTAGTCCTGGGCTGCATCAGTGCCTGTCATCTGACCTCCCAACCTTGAATTCATTAGATTCTACAGCCATCCGTCTGACTTGCTGACCATAGACTCATCCACCTCTGCCTGCTTTCTTCCTGCTGGTCTTGAGTTTTTCAGGCTCTGAAGCAACCCAAGTCAGAGAAGTCTACAGTCCAACCTTTGGCCCACAGACTGAGAACTTGCTAAGTTTGTGCTTGCTCACGTCTACTACAAGCTATGTGAGGCGTTTTCTCAATATAAATCTCTCATAAACCTCCCCAATTTTGTTCCTCTAGAGAATCCAGCCTAAGACACAAGGCATCAACTTTCTATATGTTTTTTATGTCTGTTTCATTCACTAGAAGTTTTGGTAGGTACTAATTCCTCTTCTGTACAGTTGTTCTCAGCATCCCGTTGTTCTACACCTAGTTATCAGAAAAATATTTAGTATCTCCAATGTTTAACTGGACCCTAAAAAGCATGAATAAGAATGCTTTAGGTGGGACTTTGAGAATCTGTACTTTTTTTTTTAGCATTCCAGCTGAATCTCAAGCCAGTCAAAGTTGAGAACTCATGTGATGCGAGGTAGTTTTTTTTTTTAATTTTATATATATTTATTTATATAGCTAGAAATATATGTAACACAAGAAATAGAGAGTTAATTAATCTTTCTTTCCCAAAGCTATGTATTTAATTTTATTTTACAATATAACCTTATTAGCTTTAAAGTACTTTCCATTACACTTAATACATTAGTCAAATCTATGATTCCATACTTGGAAATATTTTTCAAACTCATCTGTTTGGATGGCTGATAGCACTCCCCTTGTTTTTTCTTTCTTTTTTGTCAATTCTATGTATTTAAATTTTTTTCATCTCTCTTTTTTCAAATGTAGATTTTATTAGGGGCTCTTATAGCCCTTATAATATTCAATACATCATTTATTTTAAGCATATTTGTACACAAGTTGCCATATTCATTTCCAAATATTTTCTATTTGAGCCCTTGGTATTAGCTCCTCTTTCCCTCTTTCCTCTAGTCTATTTTTAATTCCAGCTCCCCATATTTACCCTCCTTTCTCTTCCTCCCCTATGAACCCTTAATAATTTACAAATTGTTATTACCTTTTCACATTGTACACTGTCCAATGTGTCCCTTCACCCACCCGCCTCTTGTCCATACCCCAGAGAGGTTATATGTAGATCCCTGAAATTAGTTTCACCTTTCTATTCTGCCATCCCTCCACCCTCCCAGTATCACCACTCACCCCCACTATTCCTGAGAGATCATCTATTCTAAATTCCCCATGTTTGCGTCTCTAGTGTACATCCCCTGGTCTAGCTGAATCTGTCTGATAGAATTGGGATCATGATAGTGGGTGGGAGGAAGCATTTGAGAATAAGAGGAAAGTTTCATATTTCATTGCTAGTACACTATACCTTGACTGGCTCATCTCTTCACTGAGATAATTGTTGATTGAGTTGATGGTGATAGTTTGCCATGACCTGAATGATATATTTTGTGTGTGTCTTTGTAAGAATGACCTAGAGCCTGTGTCTGAAATCTTCTAACTTCATATGGGGAAGAATTACTGTTAGAGTTAGTCCAGCCTTTCTACCAACTCTCTGATTCTCTGCTCCTTTCAGTAATCTGTTGCATAGGTCACACAGACAATAGTCACATTGTGAGTTTAGTAGTGAAGTTACTAGGTTAGAATGAAGAATGAGAAAAGTGCAGGATACAGTTCTTTCACCAGGGCAGCTTCTTCTCAAGCTATGCTTAGAGCCAGCCAGTCTGTTCTTTGGTCCTTAGTGTCTTGGCTACATGACCCTTTGGACTTTTCAAGAAAGGATTACAAAGTCTTTTAGAGCTACCAATACTTGCCCACTCTGCCATTGACCCTTGGCCTGAAGATGCTACAATCCAACTCCCTTTGTTGGCAAAATTAACTCCCTCAAAAGACATCCCACTAAACTAGCTATGCTCCTTCCTGAAAGCACTGAAAACCTTCATTCCATGGTCTGGGAAACGTGTAACAAAATCTTGCTGCCCATTAATTTGCTGCCACTCTTTCTTTCCCACTTCTCTGCATCTCTGGATTGAGGAGACTCTGCTCAGCCATCTGTGATCCACAGAATGCACTATACTCCTGGCTGTCCTTTTGTAACTGAGATTCCTATCTCCTCCTCTGGGTTAGCTTATTTTAAGCCACACAGGATAACATTGACCCAACCCCATATTAGGGTCCCTTACCCCTTATCTGCATGGTCCTAATTCACACAAGTGCCACATACCTTATTTAGATCATTAACAAGCCATCGAGCTCATGTGATGAGCTACAAAACCCTCACATGTACATAGTCTTCCCCACTCAGTCATCTGGTGGAAGCAACAAAGCGAATGGATCACTGGAATCGATTGAATCCCAATTCATAGTGAACCTGCAGGGCAGGCCAGACCTACTCTGGTGGGTGTCCAGGCTAGGAATCTTCGTGGGAGCAGAAGGGTTCCTCTTTCTCCCTTGGAGAGGTTGGTGGGATTGAACCACTGACTTTGTGGTTATCAGTCCAAGGCCTAGCAAACAGTACCATGAGGGCTCCTAGAAGAGGTATTTCAAGTAACTGTAGTCTTGGAACAAAATAACATAAGCCATTGGCATTAACTCAATCCCTTCTCATGGTGACCCCATGCATTGTACCGTAGAAGAGCCCATCCAGTTTCTCTGACTGTGAACTTTTGGGAGGTGGATCCTAGGCTGTCTGTGGTGCTGCTGAGTTGATTGGAACCATCAAGTTTTGCTTTACTCATCAAATTAAATGCCAGTCACACATTCAAGGGCCATGTACATGATTATAAATTAGGTTTATATACTTGATTAATTTTTATACTCATCAAAATTACATTAACAGCTTTAAATGAATCCCAAAGACCACTAAATTGAGTCATTGTTGAATTTTCTTTAATCATTCTGCCCAACTAAATTTTAAAAAATTTAAGTAGTCACATGAACCTAGTAGGATAGTTTTGCTTTATCTGTTTGTATATTATTTCTCTGTCTATTTACCTTTTCCCTACTTAGAAAAGAATATATTATAAAGCAGGTGTAACTTACATTTAGATGAGTCAGATCATCAGTGATATTTAGTCCAAATTCACTGGAACCAAGAAGGACAATTTGTGGAAGGAAATGAAAGCTGAGTGCTTACTAACCTATGTGATATAATATAACTCTACCTACCTGTTGGACACCAGACATTTTCAAGGCTCCTGTTTTAGGGCTGGGGTTCTAACCCATTTGTTGAAGTTGATTTTAAATATCTATGAAGCCATTAATAAACATCAGCTCAATATCCACATTTGCAAATTTAAAAGCATCCCTTTTCTTTTTCTGTCATTCATATCTTTTAAAAGAGCCTGTTAAATATGTCTATGTGATCAACTCTTTGAGGAAACTGATCTCTGTGAAACACTTCTGGGCAATGACACGTGTCATTTTTCGATCCCTGTATCTTTGCTTCACAGTGTGGAGCCATAGACGGCCTTCTTTTCTTTGCTATTTCAGTTCTTACCAGATGGAGTAGGGACCCTCCTGAAGAAACAAGACAGTGAGGATCAGCACCTTCCTTCAGTAACCGAAGCACTGTAAAACAGGAAAACCAGAAAAGAAATGTTAGCAAGTGCTAATTCCACTATTTGAATTAAAGTCATATCAAACATCCATTATCATCTGATGTTACTTAATGCCTTAATCAAAGGGTTATTAGTAGAACTTCTCTTGGTACCAAATTTATTCCTCAATTTGGCATTGTGATTACCTATTATAACCAGATGAATTATTAAGAGAGAGGGGTAAAATTGTATTTTGTTTCTACCAGTGCAATTCATGCATCCTTCATAGACAAAGCCGCCACAAATAAAGATCTTGCTGTACTGATATAGCAATTATGTCCATAGTTTTTGTTAGACTCCTAAGGAATCATTAGCTTAAAAGAACTGAAGTTTATGCTTTTCAAATTGAATTTGCATCCTCCGCCATGCTATTAACTCTTGGCAGTGTTTTCATCACAAAACCTTTGAGACAAAGTCTTGTATGTTTAAATTAGTAATGTCAAGTAAATCAAAATCCAGCACATTATCAGAATAAGCACACAGTTGGAAGGTGACCTACATTTCCATTTGGATGGCAAAGGTGGATTCATTAGGAAATGGAATGACACAGGGCAGCAAGAGATGGATGTCACATGCTCTGCTACTTAGAGTGTGCCCATAAAACAGCCACTGATGCACAGGGTCACCAGTTCCTGAGGCATTTCTGTGCTTTCCATGAGGTTAAAAGCAGGGTCATACTTTTCATAAGAAGCCACTAATGCATTTTTTTTAACCTCAAAATATAATTAACACAATACCCTTATTTTATTGAAGTTCGGGGGGGGGGCATTTTTTTCTACTATTCACAGTATGTGCATAACCTGAAATGTTAATTGAATGGGCCGCCCCTCCCTTCTTCTTTCCTTGTCTCCTATTTTGTAACGTGTCCCCATAGTTTATGTTTTACTGCCTACCCAAAGCTGCACTTCAAACCACAGAGGAGATTAACAGTTTGAGCGGACAGAGTTAT
>PVJH01004482.1:15923-124775 GCA_004026705.1 Nesogale talazaci
CCCCCCAAGGGAAAAAAAAAGAAAGAAACATCCTCCTTCTACTTAGGCCACCGGTATCATCTCCCCATATGTCCCCTCCCCCATGAATGCTTAATAATTTGCAAATTATCATAATTTTGTAATATTGTACACTGTCTGATGTGTCCTTTCACCCACTTTCCTGTTGTCCATACCCTAGAGAGGAGGCTATATATAGACCCCTGCAACTGGTTCCTCTTTTCTACTCCACCTTCCTTTCCTCCATCCTCCTGGCATCACCACTCTTACCACTTGTCCTAAAGGGATTATCTATCCTAAATTCCCCATGTTCCTGACTCTTATCTGTAACACTGTACATCCCCTGGTCTAGGTGGATTTGTAAGGTACAATTGGGATCATGAAAGTGGGTGGGAGGAAGCATTAAGAATAAGAGGAATATTGCATATTTCATTGTTACTACACTGTACTTTGACTCCTCCCTGTGACCCATCTGTAAGGGGATATCATTTCACTTATTGATGGGCTTTGGGTCTCCAATCTGAACTTCCCCTCATTTATAGTGATATAATTTTTAGTTTGATGCCTGGTACCTGATTCCTTCAACACCTCACACAGGCTGGTGTGCTTCCTCATTGTGGGTTTTGTTGTTTCTGAGCTAGATGGCCACTTGTTTACTTTCAAGGCTTTAAGACCCCAGACGCTATTTCTTTTGCTAGCCAGACACCATCAGCTTACTTCGCCACATATGCTTATGCACACATTTGTCATCAGCGATCATATCAGGAAGGTGGGCATGCAATATGATGATTTTTAGTTCTTTAAAGCCTGACAACTGATCCCTTTGACACCTCGTGGTCACATAGGGGTGTGCTTCTTCCATGTGGACTTTGTTGTTTCTGAGCTAGATGGCTTCTTGTTTACTTTCAAGCCTTTAAGTTCCCAGAGGCTACATCTTTTGATAGCCAGGCACCATCAGCTTTATTCACCACTTTTGTTTATGCACACATTTGTCTTCAGTGATCATGTCGGGAAGGTGAGCATTATGGAATGCCAATTTAATACAACAAGGTGTTCTTGCATTGAGAAAGTACATTATTGGAGGTCCAATGTCATCTGCTGTCTTAATAATAACCCTATAAGTATTTGCATGTAGATCTATTTCCCCTTCAGAATATATAAATATATTTACCTATGTACATGCCGGTATTTAGACATCTATAAATGCCCTTCACCCCCTACTTCTTGCCTTATTTCCTTTTGTCCCACTCTCATGCTCAGCCTCCACTTGGGTTTCAGTATTTTATCTATGTTACATTACTCTTGTTCAGTCCCTATCTGGCCTCTCACACCCCACTTTGTTAGGGATTTTTGAATCACTTGTTATTTCCTTATCTCTGGATCGGTTACACCCCCTCCTTTCCACCCCCTTCTCTCCCTCAAAGCCATCAGTCCCATTGTTTACCCTCCATATTGTTCATCCAGTCTGTTTTATCTAGATAGACCAGCAGAGATATGTACAAAATGATTGGCCTGTCATTAACAGTAGTTCCTGACTGGATGCATTTCTAAATTGATTCCTTTAGTGAGGGTTTTCATTGGGCAATGTTTTTTTCTTTGAGTGTGAATATCATTCTATCCATATGTTAGCTCCTGTTAATTTTTGGTATACAACTTTTGGCATAGTGGCAACCTGGTCAGTTGAACTACAAACGGACCATATGGCTCATTCACTACCCTCAGGTCAATTCCTATAGGACAGATCAAACTGTCTCTGTGGGTTTCCAAGGCCATACCTCTTCAAGGCAATAGAAAGTCTCGTCTTCCTACCTCAGAGTGATTGATATTTTCAAATTGCTGACCTTGTGGATTCGATGCCACTCACTTCTAACCCTCAATATACTTTAGATTTTTTTTCAGCAGCATAATGGACAACCCTCACTTCTACCTCATAGGATCACAAAAGTTAATTAAGATAATTTTTAACATGGTTATTATTTTTCCTGGCACTTTTTAAGTATCATGAAATGTTTTATTAAATTATTCAAAGTAATAAAGAGTTCTGATGGAGTATATACAATTTATTTATAGTGATAGAATATATTGAATATAATAATAAAATCCATATGTTATGGGTTAATACAAACTTATCAATACTATGATCAACTTTTGAATTTAAATTAAGAATATAAACAATGGAATTTTAGCAATCTTTCTTTGAAAGATTGTTTTTAGTTGCCATTGAAGAAGTGAGGAGTTTCCAACTCACAGTGACCACAGTGTACAGCAAAAGGAAACACAGTCCACCCCTGCCCATCCTCACTATTGTTCCTTTGTGTGAGCTCATAGCTTTAGCCAAGGGTCGACCCATCTCCCTGAGGGCCTTCCTCTCCTTCATTGTACTTCTACTTGACTAGCATGACAGCCTTCTCCAGGGACTGGTCTCTTCTGACAATGTCATAAGTATGTAAGACAAAGTCTCTCCATCCATACATCTAAAGAGCACTTGGGCCCTACCTCTTCCAATAAAAATTGGTTTTTTCCTTTCAGTAGTCCTCTGTTATTTTCAGTATTCTTCTCCAGCATCACCATTCAAGTTCATCGATTCTCCCTTAGTCTTCTTTATTCACGTTCCAACTTTCATATGCATGTGGTACAATAGATGTTATCATGACTTGGTTCAGACACATTTTAGCATTCAAAGTAAACATCCTTGCTCTTCAATACTCTAAAGGGGTCTTGTGCAATAGATTTACTCAATGCAGCGTATCTTTTGATCTAACTGCTGATTCCATGAGCATTGATTATGGATACAAGGAAGACAAAATTCTTAATAATTTCATATTTCTCTCCATTTATCAGGATATCACCTATTGATCCATTTGTGGGGCTTTCGGTGTTCTTCATACTGTAATCCATACTGAACGCTGCACTCCTTGACCTTCATCAGCAAGTGCTTCAAGTCCTCTTCATTTTCAGCAAGAAAAGTCGTGTCAACTTCACATGGTAGGTTGTTAATAAGCCTTCCACCAAACCTAATCCCACATTTCTCTTCATATGAGCCAACTGTTATGATGATTTTCTCAGCATATAACCAAATAAGTATGGTAAGAGTATATAATCTTGTTGCTCACCTTTCTTGATTTTAAGCCATTTAGTATTCCCTTGTTCTGTTTGCAGAGTTCTTGCTAGATCCATTCACAAGTTCAGTAGGAGCATAAACCATCATCCACATAGTTGAGTGCCATAGCATACTCAATAAACCAAAAGTAAATATCTTTCTGGTATCATCTGTTTCAGCCAAGTTCTACCTGACATCAGAAATGATATCCCTTATTCCACACCCTCTTCTGAATGTGACCTGAATCTCTGGCCATTCACTGTCAATGTAATTCTGAAACCCCTGTTTAATAATCCTCAGTAAAATTTTACTAATGTGTTGATATAAGTTATATTGTTCTTTAGTTTGAATATTCTTTAGGGTTATTTTTCTTTGAAATATGCACAAATATAGATCTTTTCCAGACAGTTGGTCAAGTAGTTGTCTTCCAATTTTCCTGTAAATGTAATTCTTCATCAGCTTTATGAAGCGTTTCATTTCATATGCATCAATCCCTGAAGCCTAGTTTTTGTCTAGTGCTTTCAATGCAGCTTGAACGGCTTCTTTCTGCACCATTGGCACTTGCTCATGTGTTACCTTCAGAGGTGTTGAGATGTTGACTATTTCTTTGTGGTACAATGACAACTTGCATTGTCTTCATTTTTTTTCTAGTGCTTCCTACATTATCTAACATTTTGCCCATAGGATATTTCAAGATTGCAACTTGGAGTATGAATTTCTCAAGTTCTTTCATTTAAAATATGCTGAGCATGCCCTTTCCTTTGAGGGTTCTAATTCTTGATCTTTGTACATTTCATTAAAATATTTGACTTTGTCAATATTTGAAGAATTAGAGTGAACTTTACCAGACATGAAAAGAAAAAATGTGTGTTCTGAGGAGATAATGAGCAAAGGCAAAGAAAAATGAGGATTGCTGGCTGTGAATTTTTTTCTTATGCTGGAGAACTGAGTATATGTTGGAAGAATTTTATGAACAGTGTTTGCATATGACACTACAGAATATGGGCATTCTATTGCGGTCAACAAGGAAAGACAACAAGTTGGTAGGGAGGGTAGTATGATTGTATCTCTGGAAAATATGAGCCATTAGATAAGGGAAGGCAACCACAAAAATTAGATCTCAGTATGCTTAAATTTTTAATAGAGACTGAGGTTCCAAGACTCTGTTGGGGAGAATTTACAAGAGGTTTCCTAGGATGGAGCATAATGGTCACTAACCAGAAAATAGGTTCTGGTAGGTTATAGGAACACAGGTTAGAATGAAAATTTCAGTGTAAGTCACCTCCCTCTGAACCTCATGTTCTTAGTCAAAGCAGAGTAACAGAATGAAAAACTTTGAGTATTATAACAGAAACCAAGAACCATTCTCCTGTTCTCCTAATCATTAATTTTGTGTGAAATTACCTAAATTTGGAGGAAAATGATTTCTCTAAAACATTTCAGCTTGATAGCTGCATTGCAAACACAGGATTGAAATTGTGAGTGAAGAGAAATGGCACTACAGTTCAGAATTTTTCTGTTACAATAAAATGCACAAGGAAACAGCCTAAGGAAAATCAGCCATCTGGAGACTAACTAAAGTAATGAAGCTCAGACTTCCTTTTATAGTGTTGCCATTTGGAATTGATTCAGCATTTATTGTATACTCGTAGATTCATCATCAAGCTGCAGCAAAATTCTGCCAAGATGTCTGTGTATGAGACATCATTTGATATTAAAACAAATTATACACTCTCTAACGCCTCAGCTACTACTGGAGTACCAAATGGACTCAAAGACACCATGGCATTTTAAAAGAATCTATAATAGAATATGTAGCTGTCACTTTACCCAACTTCATAAATACTTTAAAAATTCACATCTTAACTAGTTAAGTCACTATTTAAGCATATATTTGTCATGATCTATGACCATGATTTATCTATGCTGATCTTGTATACCATTCTTCATGCTTCTGAGAACAAAGTAACTGGTACAGACATCTGATGTCATTGAAAGTTAGGGACAGTCTTACCCAATTATCATAAAATAATGATGGGTCTTGTGGTTATTGTTGACTTGGCTTGACTCATGGACACATGGGATGTTACACAATATAATTCTCCATAAGGTTTCCAGAAGATGGTTTTTAAGCTTAATGTCTGAGGTGTCTAAAGACATGGTTTGAGCAATTTCTTTAAAATAGATTTTCCTAGTCAAGTAAATATCAAGCTGCCACTTCCCACATCCCCATGTGAATTCCTACACCACACTTTAAAGTTATAATACCAAAGACATACCATCTATTTGTTCATGCATGCTATAAAGGACTATGGACCAGTGTTATAAGTAAACAATGTCTGCACATTGGGGTGTGATTCAAGCCATACCTCACCCCACTTACAAATCATGCCTTTGTCATGCTTCTTGGTTCAGCAGTTTTCAGATGATTTTCAAACAGAGAGCTCTTGAAGGGATGTTGCAAACAAACAATGGACTTTCACAAACTTGGAAAATCAATTCGGAAGCTTCATTTGTTTTTGATCCAATTCAGAGTGACTCTGGGTGACAGAATAGAGAGGCCTCGTACAATGCTCAGCTGTAATTTTTAGGGAAGCAGATTGGAAGGCATTTCATTTTCTCCTGTCAAGTTCTCTGGGTAGGTTCAAACTGGCAATCTTTCAGTAAGCAACTGAGTGCTTCATTGTTGCATGGCCAGCTTTCCTTTGAACAAAATTGCTATTGTTGTGTGCCATTTGGCCAATTTTGATTACACACTTTAGAGAGAGCAAAATGAAATGTTAGTGAATCTGGAAGGAGGATTACTTTGTGTATTTATTTTGGTAGTGGGTTTAAAATTTCTCCTTTCTTACTGTCTGGGTCTAAAGTGTATCTAAATAAGGGCAAGGATAAGTCAAAGGTCCAAGATTCCCATTGCCACACTGTTCTAGATGCCTCGAATCCCAATCAAAGGGTGCTTTTTCCATTCTCAGCACGTCAATGAATGTGACTGAGTAACCCTACCAGGCAGAGTCGAAACACTCTGGTGGGTTTCTGAGACTCTTAAGTTTTATGGGAATAGAAAATAACAGAACAGCTAGTGATTTCAAAACACTGGCACTGTGGTTTGCACTATAAGTTAAAACCCACTACACCAGACCACAATGGAGAACAGGTTCTGTGGATTTCTGAGACTCTTAATTCTTTACAGCCTCATCATTCTCCTGTGAAATGGTTGGTGGGTTAACAGATAACCTACTCTGTGAGAATCACTAAATTCTTTTATCTGACTCTAGACATTTCATATAAATGGAATCTTCTGTGGCCTTTAAGGACTGGTTTCTTTCACCTAGTATAGAATTTTCATGGTTCTACTCTAATGTATTTTGGTCATTATGTACAAACCTGTTGTGAATATTGAGATACAGCTTGTTTGCTTGTTTGTGAGTATGTGCATATGTACATCTATCTAGGACAGATAACCAAAGGTATCATTGTTCATTTGCATGGTAATTCTATATTTAACTTTCTAAAGAATAATCAAGCTATTTTCTAAAGTGCTTGTACCATCATCTTCCAGATCGGTCAACAATCTACTACTGTTCCAGTTTCTCTACCTTCTTTCAACTACAAGCTATAGTCTGTTTTCATTTTTAATGTCATCCTAGTAGATGTGAATTGGTATCCTTTAAATTTCTTTTTTGTTTTTCTTCAGGGGGTAGCATGAATGCAGTCCCCCACTGCCACAAATAATGCAGTTGAGTTTCCCACATTTCAGGAAATCGCAGAGGTCAGCACCTCCGGAGTGCAATCGATAAGCCTCTCACTGGGAAAACCACCTTCATGATCATGGTATTTCCCCTGCCAGGTATCCTTTAAATTTGAAGAATAGTTTTCCTGAATGTCAAATTCTGAGGTAATTGTATTTTTCTTTCAGTGTTTAGAAGATGCTTTCTCACAGCCTTCTCACCTCAATGATCTTTGAGAAAAAAAATACATAGGTAATATTCATTGAGATCAAGGATATGTGGCCACTATCCCTCTTGATGCTTTCAAGTTTCTTCTGGTGTCTCAACATTTGGTAGTTTGATTTCAATATGCCTCAATTTGATTTTCTTGTGTTTTAATCATCTTTAGCTCATTGACCTCCTGGGATATACGGATGAATGTTCTTCATCAAACTTGAGAAGAGTTTTTCTTATTATATATTCTGCTCTTCTTTATTCATCTTTCTCTTGCTCCTCTCCTCTGGAACATTCATTATGTGCAAACAGTTATGCGTGATGATGTGCCAAAGACCTCAGGTTCTGTCAATTTATCTTGGCTCTTCTTTCTCTCTGCCCCTTTGACTGCACAATGAACTCAACTGACCTATTTCCAAGTTCACTAATTCTTCTGCCAACTCAACTCTGCTGTTGATGACTTCTAGTGAAAAGGTCATTTTGTGTACAGTGTTTTCATCTCCCTTTGATTCTTTTTACAATGTCTTTCTCTTCATGAATGCCCCTTATTTCAGGAGACATCCACTTGTCTTTAGTTATTCATACATACTTTAAACACTCTTGAAATAGTAGCAGAATTGAGATCTTTGTTTAGTGAGTTCAGCCAAGACCTGAGGTATCCTCCAGCACACTTCTACGAGCTACGTGTCTTCTCCGTGGAACGTAATTTCTTGCTCTTTGAATTATAATTTCTGCTGAAAAGAGAATATTTTTTATGACTTTGGAACCCAGACCCACCTTTCTTCCCAATCTCAAACTACTCTAGCAACAAAAGCTCGCTCACTGTCCGTGATTCCATTCTGACTCACTGCGGTCCTTTCAGACAGGGCAGAACTACCCTTTAGCGGGCTCGTGAGCCTGTACATTTCTAAGGAGCAGAAAGTCTCACCTGTCTCTCATGGAAATAGGAGCTTTGAACCGGCAGGTTTACACAGCTGGCATTGGGTTTCACAGCCTCACTAAGCAATGTTATTGTTGGTGTTCGTTTGATTAGTGGCTTTCCTGAACGAAATTTCTGAGATCCATGTTTCGGTTATCTCTGTCCATGAAGTCTCTCCTCATTTACGTGAATGGTCTGCTAGTGTTATTGTCTAAATCACTTGCCAGAATCCAGTTGGCCATGGGGCTCTGGATGTGTCTATTTTTTATGTAGGCTAAACTCTTCCTTTAAGGTCAGCCAAACAGAAGAGACACTTAAATCTTTCTTTTGGATGTTCACTGTCCTGTGAACTTTAGATCCAGGAAGCTGAGATTTTCAAAAAGCTATTCTGACATCTCATTTTGCAGTTGATACAGGTACAGGCTGGTATACTGAGTTACACATTGGACTGGTAAATGCAAGTTTGGCCTCTAGATTCTACCAGCCACACTGCATTCTCCTCCCCTAAAGTTACTCTCTCCGAAACCCGTGGGGGCTATTCTACCGTGTCCTCCAAGGGAGCTTTTGGGTTGGAGTCACCTCCACAGCAGTGAGTATTCCAGTTTTCTTTCCTGAAATGCATTTCTCATTGGCTCCAATGGGATCACAGCCTCAAGCATTAGCAATGTTCACCTATTGCTGCAGATCAATTGCAACACATTAGAAAGGGTCGAGCAGTAAGTCTGCTGTGAATCGAGTCTGTGCAAGATAGCGATTCTGAGGAACAGCCAGACAGGCAAATAATGTCAATCATCTTGGAAGAGTGTTTTTGAGGACTCAAAACATCTCTTGCACATAGCAATGGTTGTTCAGCTACTGATTTTGAAAGGAACGATGATTATGAGGTTGTTAGTTTTATGGTTACAACATAGTTTGAGGTAAGAGAACAAGGATGTTAACATGTCACAAAAGTCACTATTATCCACAACATCTAGCTGCTTGTCTTAAATAATTGTTCCTTGCATCTTTTGCACATTGTGCAATGTCTAGAGTTCTGAGAAAATAACTTGAAGACTCTTTTTCAATGTTTTTGTTGCTTTTAAAATGGGAGAGTTTGGGTGGAGACATCCTTTGAAATTCAGGCAGTGATCTCCATTATGCATTTCAACCTTTGAAAATATGACATCAATTTCTGAAAAATACTTATTTGTAATTAAAAGGGAGAAGAGCTCAAGCTAATATTAAGCTAAATAACTGTACTTTTTAGATAAATATTTGCCCCCACAGTTTCATAGGCAGAAAAAGTGTTTTTAAACATTGACTATGAAATGCCCCTAGTCTCTATATTTTCTATAGTACACTATTGTACGAAAAAATATTTGTTGAGAATAAGGGACAGCTTCTGAACCCAAACCCATCTTAAATGACCTACCCTCTAAATATTACAAAAAAGACCCAGAATGACATTTTTATGGCACCATCAATTTAACTGTCTCATATATCTTCTGATCCTGATAGAGGAATAGTAAATTCACACTGCACATAGTATAAATGCATGTTTCACTTTCATATCTCTCTATCCCTATAGCCCTCTCCTAGCATAGGTCACATAACTTCACAGTGCTTTTTTATATATAGTAAATCTTTAAAACTTTAATTAAAAATAATTTTGTAGATAAATTAATATGTCAAATGATAGACATTATTACTTAATATGTAGATTTTTAAATACATATCTTCAAAGAGCTAAGAAAACAAAAACATGATTTCTTCAAAGTAATAGCAGATCCTCTTGAATTAAGAAAAAAAGTGGGGAGATTATGTTAGCGATTATATTTCAATAATTAATTGATGGGCAAATTAAAAGGGCAGATAAGAATTGCCAGGCTTTGAATCACACTTCTGCTACTGTTATTTACATAACTTTGGGCAAGTGACTTAACTGCCACACACTTTCATTTGCATCTTCAAAAATTAAGATAATCAATGTATCTGACTCATTGAGTGTGTTTGAAATATTACATGAGTTAACTTATACACACTTGTATGAGAGTGCTTGGAACATAGCACGTGTAAAGTAGATGTATGCTATTATTGACAGAATTCTGGTGGCATAGTTAGTTACACACTGGGCTGCTGAGCTCAAGGTCAACGATGTGAAACAACAGGAGAAAGATGATGCTGCACACTTCCATCAGGAGTGAAAGTCTTGGAAACTCACAGGGGCAGTTCTACCTTCCCTACAGGGCCACTATTTGTTGAATTGACTATGGAAGTTTTGTGTTTATTTATTAACCTAGTTGGTACCGTCACTTCAAAATGCTTGTCAATAAAACTGGTCTAGTAAAATTAATATTGATGAAAACAAATTTATATAAGTGTGGTGGTTACATAATTTCATGAAAACTTGAAGATATGTTTAAGTAAAGAGGTGATATTCAACTTCTCAGTCAGATCAGCCTGATGGTGCCTCCTTGTGGACATGTCCTCATAACGGGGTCAGCTTAATGCCCCCTTGTTCTCTGCTTTGACCTTCCTCATTGCTGACCCTAAGAGCTACCAGAGCCCTGCCACGTTCTCCACTGACCGTGGATCCACAGAACTTTCACACACCAGCCTGTGGTCTTCCTGCATTCTGCACCACTGTATGTGGCTGTGTGGGTCTCAAGTGGTTCTTATGGATTAGTATTGGACTTACGGGGTAGACCTGGACTGAGTTTAGATGACTTATTGATACAAAATTGTTTCTTGATATAAAGCCCTTTCCTTTTTTTGGGGGGTGGGGAGAGCATCACTGCCTCTGGTGGTAGTGTAAGCTACCCAGCGCTGCTCCTGAGAGCCGCCGCTGGATTTGAACCGCCAAACCCATGGGCCGCAGTCCTGCACTCAACCACTTACGCCCTGGGGCTCAACCTTATAAAGCTATTTCTTACACATGGATGAGTGTCTTTGGATTTGGTTCTCTAGTTAAGTCAGCCTAACACAATACGGGACAAAGTAAGATGGGAAACTTCATTTCCTAATCTACTTTGTCAGAAAACCAAAAGAGATTCCTGCCCAAACCCAAATAGCTTATTTTTCTTTACAGAAATTAAAATTATTGCCCTAAGTTCCTTATGGATATAGAATAGCCTAAATAAGCTTAAAAAAGAAGAAGAAAATTCAATGTTTAATTTTTTTAAAATTTCCAAACCGTTATAATCAACATTGTGCTGAAATGACATAAGGATAAGTGTGGAAACCTGTGGAATGGAATTAAGAGCTCAGAAATAACTCCAGATATCTATGTTCAACTGCTTTTGAGGATTTGTTTGAACATTTATATTTAAGAAGCTTTTCATCACCCCAAATAGAAATCCTGTAGGCAGTAACTCTTCCCTTCTTTCCTCCCCACCCCCAACTCTTCAAATGGGAACAACTAACTGCTAATTTTCTTTGTCTCCACAGATATGCCACCCTGAATATTCTATATATAGAGAAGCATACACAAATTGACATTTTTCCTTGGGTAGATAGTGGTGATGCCAGACCAACATTGAAAATATAGTAAAGGTTACAGGATTTATGTGATTTAAATTGGTTCCCTTGAAGAGTTTTACATTATATATGAGAGTGCTTCAAACATTTCATGAAATGATTGAATTGAGAGATAATGAAATTATGCCACAAGCTTTTTGAAGCCTCATTGTATATGCTACCACAGGAAAAAGCCTTAACATGCCCACAGTGATGTTTACCTAGACTTTTATAAAATTCCCGTGTCAACTGTGCTCTGTTTTATATTTTTTAAACTCTACACACAAAACCTGATTGCCAATAATTTTTGTTGCATAAATCCTGTTTATGATTTAGAATCATTCTTAACTAAGTAGTATACAACTTTGAAGGAAAATTAAACTTTAATCTGTAAAGATCCATTTGGAAATGACTATATGAAAATATATGTGTCTATTTCCAACAATGAAGAACCTATAGGAATTACTGGTTTACTCCTTCTGGCTGATAATCATGAGGTCAGCAGTTTGAGACTACCAGCTGCACCTGGGAAGACAGATGAGGCTTGTTTGTTTGGCTGTTCACTCTCTTGAAGAGTGTCCATCTTGGAAATCCACAAGAGCAGTTCTACTCTATCCTGTCAGTCATGATCAGTGGAACTTGACTGGATGACTGTGAGACTGGTTTGGGTTTAGAAGATCCCCCAGAGTAACTGATGAGAACACCTTTGAAGTATGTCCCAATGGATACAAAATCAATCAGTCTAATCTCTGCCCCATTAGAAAGATTCCCCCAGAATCAGCGCTACTGTCTGTCCCATGGTCTTCAATTTTGCATACACAAACTGCACACATTTTTTTTTACTATCTGGTCACATTATGTCCCAAAACCCTAATCCTAACCCTAATACATTTCTCTCGGCCTCTCATTAATAAACACCTTTAAGAAAAATTCTGTGATATATGCTTCATTAAGAATTTATAACTGGTGCCCCCAAAGACACTCATGCAGAAAAACACATAACGTGTGGCATATTAAGGAAAAGCGGCAAATGCTCTCCCTTCAGAAATGATCAATTTCTGTTCCAGTCCTCCAGAAGCTCTTCATCATTCGGCAGCATGGAATGAATCCACTCTTTCTCAGGCTGCTCAGGTACATCGTACCTGGGGGCTGCCAGGAAAATCTACCCATCAGTGTTAGCTCTTCGCAAGGGAAGTGCTTTGCTTCCCTACAAATGCAAAATCAACATTACTCCGTGTCCTTGAATACTGAATACTCTATTTCAATTAGTCCATTTTCAGTTTGTGTCTTGAACATTTTTCTTGTCCTTTCAGGTTCTCACCTCAGGGACAATGGTGAATGTGAAATAGACTACTTGGTTTCAGAAAGTTCGAGGACATATTTGTATCATAAAAAATCAAGGAAATACAAAGCATACCCGCTGGATACCATTCACTAGGGAAGAGGTACTGAAGACCCATACACGTTTACCTGGTGTCTAAATTTGATTCAGCATAGATTAATACCAATCATTTACATTTGCTTCATTGGGCTTAAAAGTTGGTTATTCAATGTAAAGAGAATGTCAAAAAATTCAGAAGCAAGGGTGCATGAGTCAAGTCACGAGGGTGCTTTAAATGTTGTTCTTGAAAGCAGGGTCTTATGATCTTGTCTTAAGAAGAGGCACCTATTATGTTGTCACCTAGTCAATCTCTAATTCAAGGTCTTATCCCATGTATAGAATGATTTCCCTAAAACTGAAGAAATATGACAATGGTAATAGCCCCAGGTATTTTCCTGGCCTATTTCTGCCCATCACATTTATCACCTACAGTTAGTGTGGACTGCAAGTTATCTCAGGTCAGACCCAAAAGGATAGGATAGCTAGAAATTGGGGTGACGAAACAAGTGACACAAAATTCTGAATAAGATTACTGGGTATTTTTATTTATTTATTTTGGTTCAGGATTAAATAACTCTTTAAGACTAGTTGGCAAAATTATAAAGGATGAGATGTTTGGATGGTTTTTGGTTGATGCTATGGTTAGCACAAGTGTAGGAGCAGGTCCTACTTTAATGTGGCTTTTCTAGCCTTTCTGTCAATCTGAGCAAGCAGCCTTCTCCTGCCTGGGTCTGGAAAAGAGGGTGGGAGAAGACACTGTCGGATTCACCTGTGAGTCATTTTGACTAGGATTCACTGGAAGACATCTTCCGGGATAAAAAAAATCAGCCATTTGAGAAAACTAAAATGAGATCACACAACTAACTTGAGCCAAGGACGGAGTCAGTACTCTGAACACCGAGATCCCCAGGCAGTGAACTTCCTGGATCCACAGTAGCTGTGATATCAGAGGAGTCACAGCATGACATAGAATGGAAGATCAGCCAGCCTGGGAAGTAAGTAAAGCTGGATATTTAGCAGTAGAGGTCTGGCTTGTAGTGTAGAGTTCTCCGGACACTTAGTTGGGAGGGTTTGACTTGCAGGTCAAGTGGAAGTGGAGCTGAGGGCCTTCAGGTGTGTCCTACTTGAATAGGGGCCTAGGGAGCTAGGTTTGCTGATCCACAGAGCTAGAGCTGAATATCTTTAGGTGGAGGCTTATAGCAGAGTAGCTTAACCTATGGGCAATTATTAGCCCTAAAAGAACCTTATAATATAACAAGTCAGGATGGTGGAGCGGTCTAAGAACCTTGTAACACGTCCTGAAGAACAACTGTATCCTTTGAATTTCTAACTTGTATTAAAATCTGTTACCTTCCTTCATATACTCTTTAATGTTGAATATTGTGCATGAGTTCTAGGTGAGCATTGCAACAAATATTAGAAACTAGATACAAGTTGAGGATGCCAGTTAAGACAGTATAACAAGAGTATTATTTTTTTCCTCCTTTTCCCTTTCTTCTATCTCTCCCTCCCCCACTTTAAAAGACAACTCAGACTACCCAGGTTTTCACTCAGTTATTTAAAACATTGCTTGATAGGCAAACATGGCAAGCCACTCACTGTAAAGAAGTAGTGGAATACCATCTGGACTCATTTGTGAACCTCATTTATTTATGGAACATAAACTCTATTTGCTAAATAACTATTTGAAAATATATATGAAACAGAACCGTGACAATGACTTGCAGGTCAGATGTTTTAAACAGTAGAAGTTAGTTCTATTTTAGACATGTAATTGCATCAGCAATTTAGATTCACTTGTAACCATTTCAAAATACAGTCATGCCCTATGCATAGCATACATTCCTGACCCCACAAGGACAAATTATATTTCATAAATCTTGAATTAGCATGTATCCCTTGTCTTCTGTGTAAAAAGTAACTGCACACCAAAAGATATAATCATAAAATACATCTGCAATCAATATTCACTATATATATTCACTATATATATATCTATATATATATATATCAAACCTATAATAATAATGATGTACTGTTGAACAGAGCAAGGACATTCTGAAGAAGTACCAAAATAGACTTTGGGGCCAGGCCATGGTACCCCATTTGACTCAAACAGAAAACATTCCTAGAGGCCAACAAACAGACCTTGAACTATTTACAGACTTTTTTTTTTTGTCACTGGTTTTTAATTGTTGTTGTGGTGGTTGTTTTGTTTCCTTTGTTGCTTTGTTTTACTCTGCTTTGTTTTTGTGCATATTATTATCTCTGCAGGTCTAGCTAAACAAAATTAGCCTGAATAAACAATCTGGAAAAGAAAACAATGGGACTGATGTCTTGGGGGGTGGGGAACATGCCAAAGGAGGAGATGGAGCAAAGGAAGTGGTGTTTACAAACCCAGGAACCAGGGAACAACAAGTGATCCAAAATCAGTGGTGAGGAGGGTGGAAGAGGTTTGGTAGGGCTTGATCAAGGACAATGTAAGCAAGAGGAATTACTGAAACCCAAATGAAGGCTGAGCATAATAGTGGGACAAGAGAAAAGTAAAAGGAAATAGAGGAAGGAACTGGGAAGCAAAGGGTACTTCTAGATGTTTAAATGCAGGTATGTACATATGTAAATATATTTATATATGATGATGGGGAAATAAATCTACCTGAATATATTTATAGGTTTAGTATTAAGGTAGTAGATGGACATTGGGCTCCTCCACTTAAGAACTCCTTCAATGCAGAAACACTTTGTTGTATTAAACTGGCTTTCCAAGATGCGAACTACCTGACACGATTGCTGACAACAAACGTGTGCACAAGTAAATATGGTGAAGAAAGCTGATGGTGACCAGAAATCAAAAGATATAGCGTCTAGAGTCTTAAAGGTTTGAAGATAAACAAGTATCCATCTAGCTCAGAAGCAACAAAGCTCACATGGCAAAAGCACACTAGCCTGTGGGACCACAAGGTGTCGAAGGAATCAGGCATCAAGGAACAAAAAAATCATATCATTGTGAATGAGGCAGAGTGCAGATTGGGGACCCAAAGCTCATCTGTAGGCAATTGAGCATTCCCTTACACAAGGGTCATGAAGAAGAGATGAGTCAGGGTGCAGTGTAGCGATGATAAAACACACAACTTTCCTCTAGTTCTTTAATGCTGCCTTCCCCCACACACACCCCACTATCATGATCCCAATTCTACCTTACAAATCCAGCTAGACCAGATGATGTACACTGGTATAGATAGGAACTAGAAACACAAAGAATCCAGGACATATGATCCCTTCAGGACTAGTGGTGAGAGTGGTGATACCAGGAGGGTGGAGGAAGGTGGGGTAGAAAGGGGGAACAGATTACAAGGAATCTACATATAGTCTCCTCTCTGGGGGACAGACAACAGAAAAATGAGTGCGAGGAGTTGTTGTACAGTATGAGACATGACAAAATAAAAATAATTTATACATTTTCAAGGGTTCATTGGGGGGAAGGGGAAAAATGAGGAGCTGATACCAAGAGCTCAAGGAGGAAGCAAATGCACTCTGAATAATGGCAACAGGTTTGCAAATATGATGGCACAGGGATATATGTATGGATTGTGATAAGAGTTGTATGAGCCCCAATAAAATGATTTAAAATATATAAATGATATTCTTAATAACCTGTCAAAAGTTATAATCCAAAAATAACATAATAATGCTGATGTAGCATCTTAGTAGTTATCATAAATGCCTGTGCTATTGGTTTATTTATGTACTACACTGTGCGTTCTACCTAAGAAGCTTACTGTATGATATTGCAGGCTTCCTTCATGTGTCACGTGTGAGAGATTCATAGCGTTAACTTTCTGCTTAGTCTTCTTCCTAATACTTCACTGTGACATACATCACACCAAGGGAAAATAATGTTAGTGATAACAGCAGCAAGAAACAATTTTTTTTATTTGAAAGTGAAACCAAGAGCACAAAGGTGGACATTAGTGAATGCTATGGCTTCCATTTAGGCATGTCATAATTGGCAATTGCAGCTATCCTCAAAAAATAAAGATAAAAAAATGTCCAGGTTGTTAACTGGCTGGCTTCATTGAAAGCTACATGGGTGTCAAAAAAGACGAGAGTTCTGTATGGCCTATGGAGAATTTGTTACTAAGTAGATTGAGAAAAATACATAAAATCAATCCCTCAGCATACTGAAAATCTCTGTTAAGACACAAAAGTTGTAGAGATACTTATTCCAAAAGCAGGATTGTACACTGATAGGCTGTTCATTGAATATCCAAATCCTGTAATGTCCCTGTTCAGACTATGCTGCAGACCTCACCTGGAGCCTGCAGAGGCTCTCCTGCTCTAGTCTGTGTGCCTTGGTTGCTTTGGACCCGATGATGAACCACCACCATGACCCAGCTAATGCTTTGTGATTAAATGGATTTTGTTTCTAATAAACCCCATTCATTTTGAAAGTATGTCAATGAGGTAGTCTTTCAAAATTAACATGTAAGTGTCAGGTACTGTACAATTTGAAAGCTAATTTAAATGAATGTTGGTATTGTATCTTTAGAGTGTGTGGGAATGATGTGTGTGTTTGTCCATGAACAGGTTAGAATAAGAGGGAACAAGAGAGAGCTTCTAAAATGACAATAAAGCAAATACTACACCCGTGAAATCCTTTTCTTCTCCTTTCCCACTGAGAGCACACATTTAGAAGAGTAAAAGATGGTAATGAAAATAATGACAGAGGGAATACCCAATGGGAAAAAGAGTTATTTGGAGTCAATGGTAATAAATAACATTTTGGCACCTTTACTCTGCAGAGTGCTTTTTCATCATCCCTGCCAATGCAGTCAAGCACTGCAAGAGCAGGGGTTCAAACACAACAGCCACGCAGCAGAAGAGAGATGAAGCTGCGTGTGTGCTCCCATAGAGAGAGACATTCTCTGAAAGCCCAAAGAACCGTTCCACCCTCTGTTATGGAAAAAATACAATTTGGCAGGAATCTAATCAATGACAGTGAGAGGCTCCTTACAAGGAATCACAAGTTTTACAATAGTGCTCCATGTGAATCATTTTTTTTTGGGGGGGGGCGGGGCATCACTGCTCTCCGGTGGTGGTGGGAGTAGGAGGCCCAGCCCCACTGCTGGAATTGAACCTCCGTCCCAATGGACCCCAGTCCTGCTCACAACCACTACGCCACCAGGGCTCAGCCCGCGAATCATTTTTAAATCATTAAAATATTTCTAAAAATAACTTTAAGCCGATGAATAAAGGCTCTACAGCCAATTTCCCTTGATGAAAATGTCCAAAGCTAACACAGTTTTATTTATTTATTATTACATGATGTGCCACTCACTAGTCTGGTGTCAATTTAAGAAATGGCAGTGTAGGGGTGGAGTCTAGCCTGTCAATCTGGAGATAGCCGATGAGACCTCTGTGTGGGCATGGCTTTCTCCTGAGATTTCTATAAAATCTCTTCGTTTTTCTCCCTTGGAGGGAGAGACTTATGACTCAGTTCCTTAGAGATGCTCTACTGACCAAACCCAAGGCTGACTCCCTGTGAGACATTTTGGAGGAGAAGCCACTGGGCTTACCCTGACGGAACCAGATCTCTGAAGCCCCCAAAGTCACATAGACATCCCAACTAGTGCCGAGATGCTTCAGAAGCCACGGTGAAGGCCCCGCCAGCCTTGAGATACTTCTACCCACACTGGATACACAACTCTTCACTCACTGGTCTGTGATTATTCTTGTGTCGCTGTATGTACTTTGTGAGTCTGAAGAGGATTTATGGATTGGTATTGAGCTTATGGGCTTATATCTGACTGATGACCTTGAACTGGGGTGGACTGTGATGATTTCTTGATGTGCAGTTGCTCTTGTATATAAACCTCTCCCTTATATACACATATGTGCTTTGAATTTTAGTCTACCCAGACTAACACATGTGGGATTACCGTCAGTTAGCCACTTGAAAATATTGAATACATTGTAACTTCATCTATCCCAGGTTGTCAATTAAGACATACAGCTAGTGAGTTAGAAGATAAAGGTATTAAAGAGTTGATAGACAATATGCAACTGCATTCCTTACAGAACTCAGGAAACAAAGTGACATCTATCAGGCAAACAATTAGATACAGAAAATGTAAAATTATATAGAAGGTGAAATAAGGTAAAATACAATAAAATAAAATTACAATTAATGTGGAGAAATTGACACTTTTATTAAGTCCAATCAAAAATGTCAAGAGGAAATGATGGATGAAAAGTTGCTAAAGTAAAGCTTCCCAAATACAAGACGATAAGTTTATCTGGTATTTTACTTAATTGTAGTTATGTGTCTACATGTCTGTATGTGGAGTGAAAGAGTCCAGTATTTGCTGCTGATATGAATACCTCAATTTCACTGATTACAATCAATCTAATTATCACAGCAATCAGTTTAAGGAGTTCAATTAGAAAATTTGTATAATTATTTAGAAAAGTGTTTATTCAAATAGAACATATTCTCATACATATTTCAAATCTGTGTTTTTTAATGATAAGATTATCCTTGAATACACATGCAATATTTTAGTTTTGCCTAAATTACCAATTCTAGAAAGTATTTTAAAACAATTTCATTTCTTTCAAAAGACCTTTTGTTCATTTGATTAGTCTTCTTTATTTAACATGCACAAAGTATATTCTAATCATTATTTCCAATAGAATATTTTTGAAATTATAATAAAAATATTATTAGAAATAAAAGATAAAAATATTTTAAGTATAACAATTAGAATCATTACTTCAAGTTCTATTTAAAGTTGTTTATGAGACAAAACCAGAATGCATAGCATGGGTAAAAACAAACAAGAAAACATCTAAAGCCTAGTTGTGAATCTTTTGTGATAAACTGGGTTAATTCCTTAATTTTAATTTTTCAAATTATATTTCACTAATACAAGACAAAAAAATGTGCAGAACATATTTTCACTAATTAGAAATAATCTATTTTTTCTCTTTTTATATAACAAAGTAACATTTTCAAATGCTTTTTTTTTTTTTTTTGCATCACTGCCCTGGTGGGAGTAGGAAGCCCAACCTTGCTCCTGGAGAGCTGCTGCTGGATTTGAACCATCACCCCTGTGGGCCGCAGTCCTGCATTCAACCACTACGCCACCAGAGCTCAGCAGACAAATCTTTTTTTTTTAAGTTTTTTTAGGCATCACTGCCCTCTGGTGGTGGGAGTAGGAGGCCCAGCCTTTGCTCCTGTGAGCTGGAATTCAACCTCCATCCCAGGGGGCCGCAGTCCTGCACACAACCACTATGCCACCAGGGCTCAGCCCAGATATAATCTATTTTTAACAGTAGAACTTTTCTTCAAGTCATTTTAATAAGCTTTGATAATAGTTAAAATGTTGCACCAAATAATAGTTAATTCACTGAATTTCAGAGTTTCTTTAACATTATGAAGGTGATAAGACTATTCAATATAAAACAAGTTTTAAAACACTATTTTAAAAAAAATGTTTAGACTAATGACATGCAATAAATGGCATAGAGGGCTACATTGACCTCTCTGACTTCCCTATTGCCAAGTGGCAGGAATCAGACAAGACTCCATTCTCTATACTTTGTTGCCTAATCTGAGTCCCTCGCACAGCACTCTTCTTCTATGTTGGGTTCAATAATCCATTTCACTGCACACAATGTTCACAGTTATGATGGTTCATTGGAGAAATGAGTAAGTTTCCACAAACGAGGCTTTGTAAACAGTAAGGATATAGTTAGTGGGTCACAGCAACACCTGTCCTCAATCAGCAACCAAGTCTCTCTCTGGTTCACAGCCTCTCTGTCACAGGGCCCTGGACCTCTGCCTTTCTGGTTCAGGAAGTTCCCCCAACACTCTGTCTCACAATCCCATAATCTCCACATGGATCCTCTTGCTTTCTTCCATAGTCTCCATGCCGCTGTCTCAGGTGCCCTGCTGTTGGCCTCCACCATTTCAGAGATCTGTAACATGTTCTTCCAATGGGCCTGGGATTTCTCTGTCTCTCTGCTGCTTCTATGACAGCTTATCCTCTTAGCCAGAGGGGCAGTCATGAAAACAAACCACTCCCCTTTATTAGTACTACACATGCCCTGCTTACATAATCCCATCCAATCTTTTGATGACAGTTACAGGGAGGTAGGTAGGAATTTCACTCCACTGTATGACACGTTTTAATGTAACGAACCTCATCAGGGATGTGGAATTCCAATTACCAGCAAAGGTCAATATACATGTGCATGCACCTATATGTATGTGTGTAAACCTGTGCGCATCTGACTGCACATGACATACAAAAAGAGAGAAATCAGCTTAAAGATAGTTCTGCTCATGCCCACACAAAGACTGTGTGGTGGACATATTCTAAGGGGCACCTCATGTTACCCTCTTCGGTGCTTCATATATAGGTATAAGCTCCTCTGCTCAGGAAGAAAACCTGTGATTTTCTTTTGATCAACAGAATATGGCAAAAAGTGACAGACCCTGCTGTAGTGACTACATTATATTATGTAAGTCTATTGTTGAAGACTTTTGAGATTCTAAATTCTAATCTGGTTTTGAAGAAATAAGCAGCTATGTGTGGAGACCCATGTTGGTTTAAAGAAGCTGAGAATGGCTGTGTTAGTCTATGTAGACTAGAGAAACAAATTCATAGACACTGAGATGTGTATAAGAAAGAACTTTCTATACAAGGGTCATTATATATTGAAAAAACAACCCAGTCCAGTTCAAATCAAATCAAATAAGGTCCTATATCAACCCATATGTCTGATACCAATCCAGAAATTCCTCTTCTGATTCATGCAACACATACAGTGATGATGCTAAATGCAGGAAGATCTCAGGCCAGTGGGTGAAAAGTCTTGTGGATCCAGTGGTGATAGAAGGATCTCAGCACTGGCAGGGGTTTCCATGTTCTTCTCAGCTCTAGGCCTCTAGTGTAGGTCCTTGTGTCTTTTCAACAGGAATATCTCACTGGGAGTGTGTGTGTCCCACCTCCAGTGAGCTATTTTTCTCCGTAGCACCTCCAAATATGGTCAGCAAGCTATGACCTGATAGACAGGCTAACCTCCACCCCTTCACTGTTAAGTCTCAAAAAAAAAATGGACAACAGATTATATAATTACCACAGTGGCATAGAGCTTATAGCAAGAGTCTTCAGGCTTCACAACCACACAGAAACTAGCTCTTTCAATAGTAGCAATTGTAAAAGTATGTTCTTCCTCAGTGCTGCCTCCACAGTAAGAATTAAGCCTGTGTTCCCTCTGATTGAGTCCTAAATGAGTACATAAAATTCAGCTAAGCCAGGGACAGATGCTTGAAGCTACGGACACTGAGATGTGCAGTGTTCATTTTAGGGCCTTAAATATATTTGATTTGTTATGGAACAAAAGAAATCAATGAGGCATCTATCAAGAATACCATAAAAAACAAGTATATGGATCCTGAAAAAAGGGAATTATTAAACTAGAAACTCAAACTAGAATGAATATTCCCCAAGTATCAAATTTATGGCAATGTAGCTTTTGGATCCAAGGCAAATTCTTCAACTTTGTTTGGAATTTATTGCATTAAATCTTTGAAAATATGTAAATATAGTAATTGATATGCCTTGACCATCCATAATTGAGCAGGAATCCTGTGGCACTGTGAGGTAAAGGTTGGACAACTAACCACAGCATTGGAGGATCAACCCCCTGAGCACTTTGCTCAAAGCTGGTTGTTCCCATAAATATCGGCAATGCCTCAAAAGGCCTATTCACCAACATGATGGGTCAGAATCAGGTGACGGCAGTGAGTTTAGGGTTTGAAGATTCAATAGAAATGAAAAAGGAAATGTATAGCAGAGATACTTGGAAAAGAGTGGTCCTAGGCTTAAAAATGAACCAGTCATCTCCACTGAGAGGTTTGTTGGCAGAAAATAAGTTTTGCAGTCTGAAAGGAAGATATCAATGAGTTGCAACAATTATTATAAATGTCCACAAAAGAAAAAAATTAGGGGGCAAATCTGACAAATAATATACTGTGTAATGGTTGCCTATTCCAGCTCCCAAATCTTCATAAGAGTCTGAAGCATTCACAGAGGCTTATTCAAGCACAACTTGTCTGTGTGCTTTGCATTGTAATCAATCTAATAAGGTATTGAGTTCAACTTTTATCTCTACAGAATGTGAGCATATTCAGGGGAAAGCAGTGGACTTCACTTTTGAGAAAATGGGCTTTTAAATAATACTTGAAGAAAGCAGTGAGTGATTAACTGGTAGCGGATTCATATATGGAGTTGGATAATTAACTTGGATGCATACATAATTCATTACCTTATGTGAAAATACATAGTTTTTACACAGAGCAAGTTGTTAGATATAAAATGTCATTTTGAATACTATGTTGGTAGCCTATTAGTCTTGCTGGTCTGCAATTCTATATTTTTGCTAGAAATGAAGTTACTCAAAATATGCTGACTGTGGTAGTGTTTCAAAGTTCAGTTTCATACTGTACAAGCCTTTCTAATTTAAGTACTTTATTGGTATGATTTTTAAAAATCTTTCATATTTTAGAAACTGTGAAGTTGTATATTAATTTTCTACAAAATAGTAGTTAATAAAAGGTTAATAAACAATAAAATAGATTATTTGCCTAGGTTTAATACAGATAATTTTTGACCACCAATATTTACTGAATTCTTACCAAATATGATTATTCAAGAGATATTAAGATTTTTCATTAATTACTTTGAGAACTTTTTGAGTCATTGTGTAGTCTGGGTAAATTAGAGAAACGAATTTACAGAAAAAAATATATTTATATAAAGGGTAAGTGTCCATTAAGAAAGCATCCCAACCCAGTGCTATCCAAGCCTTTAAGTCCAACATTAGCCCATATGTCCAAAACAAATCTACAAAGTGCTCCTCCACCTCAAAAAACAAAGGCAATGAGGCCGACTGCAGGGGGAAAGCTGAGTCAGTGAGCGGGTAAGCATCTCAGCGCTGCAGGGGTCTCCATGCGGCTGCTCCAGCACCCAGGGCTGCATCAGGATAGGTCCATGTGGCTTCTCCTCAGGGATGTCTCACAGGAAGTGAGCCTTGCCAGCTGAAGCAGGAAACTGGCTAAGGCAGCTGCACCCTGGTCCAACCATCAGAGAGTAAAAGACCCGAGAATAAAAAAGGTGACGCTCACTGAACCATTTATCTCTTTGCCCTTTGATTAATCCCACATGTGTTTATCAGCTAGGTTGGCACAATAAACCTTAACTATCTTGGTCACTCATGTAAAATTTTTACTATCGTAGTACAGCTACCTCATAAATTTTGACTCTTTTAAATTTTTTTGCTTGGCTTATGGTATGATTTCAAAGATCTGTATATAACATCTTAAGGCAAATATAGAAATATTTGAATAATTACATGTAGGATAATTCACCATGTGTTTCTGAAGATTATTTGTCATAAAATGGTGGTATATCAAATAATTAAAATTCAAAATACCAACTCTCATTTATTGGTAGCATTTCTAAAGTTCCTATTAATTAGAAGTAGAAATAGAGTTTGCTTCAAATTTCAGCTAATAATGTAAATTTTTAAAGGGCATAATTTAAAGTTTTTAAAACATTTAAGGTTGTCACATGTATTCTATGAAAATATGTGGTCAGGTATTCCTTGTCAGAAATATAATTAAAATGCATACAGAGAAAATGAACCATAGTTACCATAGTTAACTGCTCTTATTCTCTTTACAATAAACTTGCATGCCTAGCTAATCTCTATTTATGCAGTAAGGAAACCGAAATCCAAAAACATCAAATTGATTTTAATTATGCCATCAACTTAGAGATATATTCAGGGAAAAATTATTGATGCAAAAATGTTTTTCTTAAATATATATATTTAAAGTCATATGTCATACAATTTTATATTCTTTATCCTGTAGCTACTCAAATAGCAGTCTTCTTGGAAAGAATAAGGGGTGTAAAAAGGAATTTTCGAGGAGTGTATGATTCTACCTATTTTTACCCTGAAAATAACTGATATGTGAAGGTAAAGCAGCTGAAGGTTTGATCTGGAGATTCTCAGGAAATGCCAAGCATCCCGATGCTTGCTTACTATCCTGATTCAAGCATGTAATCATTTTGATAGAAAGAACTTGAAGAAATATATTGTGATTGTATTGGGAGAAATTTTAAAGATGAAGCCCTCGTAATCATTAAAAATAAGAAGAACCATGAAATATACTTACAAAACACTGTTAAAGCATAACTTTAAGAACTCAATGCAGTCGTCCACAAACTTTAGCCTGAGAGACATTTATCCAATGCCAGGTGTTTCTGCATCTTAAGCAGACAACTCATCCCGTGCCCACAGTGAATGTGTTCATAGATTTTTGTTTGTTTGTTTTTTGTTTTTGTTTCATTTTAACTATAGTCTGGCCCTCCAAAGATCTGAGGGATGGTGAACTGGCCCCCTGTTTTAAAAGTTTTAGGACCCCTGACTTAATGGTTCATCGAATCCATAAAACTACTGTGTTATATAGTTCATATATGCCTGGCTGTCAGTTCCAGCATATCGTAACCTGTTTGATAGAGTACAATGATCACATAGAATTTCCAAGGCTGTAGTCCTTATTGAATCAGACTGCTACCTCTTTTTCCCTTGGAACAGCTGGTGGGTTCAAACCAGAAAACTTGCAGTTAACAGCCAAGCACTTCACCCCTGTGCCTGAAGGTCTCCTTAGAATTACCAAACAAACCAAACCCACAGTCATGTAATCAAGTCTGACTTAGAATGACCATATGCATAGGGTTTCCCAGATTAAACTCTTATAAGAGCAAATAATCTATTCTTTCTCCCTCAGCTGGTCTGTTTGGACTGCCTATCGTAACCTCCTGCACAGTGTAACCAGAAATCCATCACTCTGACTCACTGTGCACCATCAAGTAGATTATGGTTCATAGTGGCCCTAAAGAACAAGGAAGAACTGTCCTGTGGGGTTCAGAGACTGTAAATCTTTATGAGCATAGACAGTCTCGCTCTCCCCTAGCGAGGCTGATAGTTTTTAACTGCTGATCTTAGAGGTGGCAGGTCACTATTCCAACAGGATTCCAATAGGACCTAGAAAATCCACTCGGTGATTTACAGTCAAAAGGCTTAAAAACTATGGGGTAAAGATATTGATACGGGTATATTCCCCCCCAAAAAACAGTATACATTGTTCAAAGCCAAATATTTAACTTTTTTTTAAATAAAACAATCTTATTGCCTTCAAAGCACTCCCCATTACACTGAAGACATTTGGCAAACCTGCAATTTCATTCTTGGAAGCATTTTTCAAACTCATCTGTTTGGATGGCTGACAGTACCTCCCTATTTGTTTGTCCTTTTCTTCACCTTGTCTACAACAGCAAATCACTGTCCTTTGTGTCCCTCTTCATTTTTGGAAGTTGAATGAAGTGAGGTCAGGTGAGTAAGGTGCCTGGGAAAGAAAGTTTTGTTCTTTTTTGCCAGAAACTGGTGCACTGAGATGGCTACATGAAGCAGTGCATTGTCATTATGGCAAAACCAGGCCCCTGTCTGCCACAAATCCAGCCTATTTTGTGGCACATTGTTAGGCAATCTTTTTTCAGATCCTCTAAATAAATAGCTTGATTAACAGTCTGACCTGGTGGAACAAACTCGAAATGAGCTACAAGATGACATTTTTGTCCATTCGGGAAGTCGATGAATGCCATCAACGCATATTTCACCTCTTTTGAAATTAGAAAACCTATTGACTACTTGGATTTTTCCCATAGCACTGCACTTGTAAACTGTGTTCAACATCATAACAGTTCCGGTGTAGCTTTTCCCAAGCAGGAAACAAAATTTCACAGCAGCATGTTTTTCTCTTAAATGAACCATCACAAAAAAGAAGGTTCAAGTGAAACTGCCTGTACTAAAAAATCCACTGTGACCAGAGAGTAGTTTTCCAGGCTATGCCACTAAGTGCACTGATTTACAGTGTGTTGCTCAAGGCTTGCATAGTGTGTAAAATGGATATTAACAAGACTCTGCAATGCCATTCTTTTGGAGGCACCCCTTTGTGTGTAGACCAGGGTTCATTGCATCATTTTTCACATTAGCCAGAAGACAGATGATGCCCTAAAAATTACGGATGAACTTTGAAATGTACTGCATTAAATGACTCAATCACATAACAATATACATTCTTTGTTCTCATTGATATTAAAACCACAAGAGCAGGTAAATGTATAGAAAATGTTAGTGGCAACCAGGGAGAAGAGATGAATGGAAAAGGGGGATGGAGTGGTAACTGTGCCTTAGTTCTCTTATAACTGAAATTATAATAATAACACTTTTATGAAACTAAATTCTGTTTATCTGTAATTTCTGTAATAGCACTGCTTTGAAGTGTTTGCTAATCATCTGGATTCAAGTTAGTAGTCTGAATTTAAGTCATAAGAGGTAAGGAAAGACTGTCTCTTTCTACAGGTTCTGGGGATGGTCCTTGTCTCTGCAGCTTGTTTCCCGGTTCTTTGCACATCTTCATGAGGCTTACCATCTGTGTCTCTTTATCTCAGCTTGCTTGTATTGAGTCAGTCTCTTTTGTTGAGATATAAAAATAATTACTTTTATATCTCAAGAGAAACTGACCCAATATAAGCAACGCAGAAATTGATTTAATATAAAAGTATCATTCTATATATCTTGAAAGCTTGACTGAAAATAAACCCTTCACTAATCCTGACTCATTGCTATAAAAAGGCAACTCACTTGTAATAGGAATATAATTACAGACATGAAAGTTGAGGCTTTCTGCTCCTGTAAAGTTTTCCAGCCTCAGAAGCCCATAGGGCTTCACCTTTGTCCTATCATAGTGAATCAGAATTGACTCAATGGCAGTGAGTTTCAGTTTTCATTTTAGAAAGAAACTATTCAGTCCATAACAATCTCTTTAGGAAACAATGAGTTTCTGTTTGTGGTAATAGGACACTTGGTAACAATTATTGTTCTTCACAGTAACACAACATGATTTGTGCAAGTTATATCACCAAATTATGTAAGTGAACAGAGTTGAGTTGGCAAACATTATACTAGATATTCACAATTTTTAATAAAAAGAAGACATTTTACATGGCACTACTTCAAACAAGCTATGATATATAGTTTAGGCTTCATGTGATTTATTATGATCTCCCACTGTCCTAATGGGTTTTTGTGTTAGAATCTCTTCCCCATACCTAAGTGGACCCAAATTATATTTTCCTAGGTCTTAAATTTCCTTTGCTTTACATGTTATATTTCTATTAATGCAGTTTTAATTTTACTAATGGGAAAGTGGAAGTATGACTAGTGTTCAGTGTGATAAACACATCAGGATAAAACTCAACATGTGACTATGATTAGCTTTAAAAAAAATAAAACCACTACCATTCCTACACAAAGAGATGCTGTATGGAGGCTGTAATTCTCTAGGTAAGCAGGTAGACTCAATTTTCTCCCATGGAGCGATGCATGGTTTTGAACCTTGGACTTTGTGGCTAGCAGTTCAATGCTTACCCAGCAGTGCCACTAGAATCATTTGGCACACCAAAGACCAAAAGCCAGAAGGAAGGTACTTGTCCTTAGCCATGTCTCCAAAAGCTGTTTGTGAAATCATCAGGAAGAAGACATTGTTGTGAGTTTGCTAGCCTGCAATGTAATTAGATTTATATATTTATGACATTCCCCTATGTCTAAATTTTTGCCTCAGTCAAGTCCTTGGTAAACTGTATAGTACTATCTAACATATAATTTGGAATCAGTCATTGTTGACTTACCTTTCTTTATTTGACAGTATAGCATAAACAATGAATAGAACTCTAATAATTATTGAAAATAAGTACCTAGACCAAGGTTGCCCCATATAAAGTAGCCATTTTATTTCATCAATAATGGTTAAGGGTTGCAATTTCACAGGGTTCAACCAATCAAGTGGCCAGAACTGATACTGATAGTTCAGAGAGCAGAGAAGCAAGCAGGCAGATAGATAAGTAACCATCTCTACCAGTCAATATCTGAATTTGATTGCTTCTGCCTAATTGAACCACCTATGTCATATATCTTCAATTGACTTGCAACAAATTACCACCCTCTAGGGAGAAGTCCCAGCCCCCTTTATACAATGCACTTCTCCAAAGTGCAATTATCTTCAGAGAGTTGAGCATCCAAACCATCCAACACAAACCTTTATTCATTCTCTCCTTGAAAATGGCTTCATTTAATAACATTTAAGGAAGCTAAAACTTTACTCAAACCAATATAAAAAATCTTTTTTTATAGATTAAAAAAGCTCATGTACACAATCTTGTCCTCAATTTGAATTGGAAACCCAACTAGAATTAGTATCAATAATTGGCAATCTTATCTTTCAGTTTTTAGAATAAGTGATTTTTACTCCACCTCTTTTGGATGAGATGTAAATATTTTTAGACTATATTTTTGAGTCAATTGAGTAATTGATTCCATTCTGAATCACAAATACCCCATCAAAAGAAAGTAACTGTTCCCTACAATTTCTCATACTGTAAATCATTATGGGAACAACCAGACTCATAGTTCTCCTACAGAGTGAATCATCTGTTTGAACAGTCAACCCCTCAGTTAGCATCCACTACACTACCCATAAAACCACCAGGGTTCCTTTACTATGTGTTATCTCAGTAAATTTATCTTACTTGTTCATTTTCATTCTTTTCCTTATATTCCTGTTGCATCTTGATCTTTAATTCTGACCATAAGGCTTTACTCTCACGGAGGGACTTAATTTTCTTTAATTTACTTATTATACTGTGCCAAACCAACAACAACCGCAAGACTTTGCTGTGTCCATAATCAGGAGTCAAGCAGGGTTTTCCACTCCTGGAGGAGTGAGTGTCGCAAACTTATAGGACCTATTCTGCTCTGAGTTACAGCATCACTATGGGTTGGCATTGACACAATGACAGTGAGTATCGGTATCTATAACAAATGCCCTCAGATGTTCAGCAGTACAAAGCAACAGCTACCGTTGTTATGCCGAAGCCACACTTTCCATTAGCTGATGGAAGCACAAAATGACAGTGCAGGAGGGTCGCTGTTGCCGATTCATTCCTGCCACCCATGGGATTCCTCATTGGCGAACTTCCTCAAAGCCTAGTGTATGATCTTCGTAGAAGACTGCTGCAATGTGAAATTCGTCCAAGCAAATGGACAGGAGCTTCCTAACTTCTAAGCATGTCCTTCCTCAGGATCAGAACAGTATCTTGTTGGAAGGTTTCTCCAATATCTCACTTATTTCTCTCTTTTTTTAAATTGTGGTTACATTCACTGGTCTGCTCACCTCAAGATCAGCAGTTCAAAACTGCCAGTCACTTCTCAGAAGAATGATGATGCTCTCTACTCCTATAAAGAATCACACTCTCAGAAATGCACAAGGGCAATTCTATCTTGTTCTGTCTTGTCAGATTGGACATAATGGTAGTGAGTTTGGTCCATCCCTCCATAATCTCTTAAATATCTAATCTCCTTTTGACACCTGCTTATCAAGTGATCCAAATTCTTCTAATGAGACACCCATCAATATATGTCTTTCCAACTTAGGATAGCTCCAAAAGGTAAAAAGAAGAAAAAAAAAAAAAACAGAACCAGCTTAGACCCCGTCAAATTGTCACTGAGTTCATATACACTTCCTGGTTTCCATGAGTCAATTCATTGTGATGTCTCCATGACTTCAAGAAATACAGAGCATGTTTCTCCCTATCGTTTGTCCCACTTAAATACATAAACCAGAGGACAAACAATGAAGGACCCTATTCTCAGATTCAATTCCAAGTCATCTTTTGCTAAAAGATGTCCATTCAAAGTGGACATGAACATTTTTTTGTGATTCATTTTATTAGAACAAGAAGGTAATCTTGTTTTCTTATAAAATCATTTTCAATTGAGAAAGAAACACAGGCCATTGCTAAGTCAATGTTGCCCCTGGGTATTAAAATGGCTTCTAGAATTACACATCTGTGGTTAGCTAGAATTATGGTCTCTTATATCACACACCAATTCTGCATGAAGCGCCTCATTTATCAGACACAGACTTCTTGTTCACACATGCTTCCCAAGAGAGTTTGGTCATGGATTGTAAAGTATGGATATTCCCTTTGCTATTATTTTCTTGTCTTGACAAATTGCTAAATCAATCAGTTGTACTCTCTGCTCAAGGGCTACTCTAGTGCAATGAAGAGAAAAGGCAAAGGTGATTTCTTTTATGAGACTATGACAGCCAGCATCTATCCGTCGGATGAAAAGTGAATGAGTATATAGACTTCCAAATGAGTTGGATACAGTAGAAAAATAAAACATCTACAATAAGAAGTGTATTATAAGACATATATAAATTAGTGAATCCTAGATCTCAGGATAAAATATACGTAAGAACAAAGGTATAAATATTACTCTTGAAACTGAGAAAACCAGGGGAAATTCTGCAAGAGAGTAATTTTTACACCTGATTTTGAAAGATGAAGAGAATTTAGATATTTTGAGATGGAGTTATGTAAAAGAGAGAGAGTGAGGAAACACACAGAGTCAAAAAACCAGTCATTACATTCTAAGAAAGGCAATATTTCTTTAAAAATTAATTTTACTGGTAAAGTTAATTAGTAGCATTATTTATTAATAATTCTGGTAAAATTGTTATACTAAAATTATTTATTTTATCCTAAAATTCTTATCACAATCCATACATACATTCATTTTGTCAAGCACATTTGTGAATTTGTTGGCATCTTCATTTTCAAAATATGTCTTTCTACTTGAACCCTTGGTATCAGTTTCTCATTTTTCCCCTCCCTCCCTCATGAACTTAATAATTTATAAATTATTATTAATTTTTTCATGTCTTACACTGCCTGATGTCTCCCTTTACTCACTTTTCTGTTGTCTGTCCCCCTAGGAATGGGTTATATATAGAATATTGTGATCAGTTCCCCTTTTCTCCCCACATCTTCCTCTTCCCCTCCTGGTATTTCTATTCTCATTTTCAGTCCTGAGGAATTTATCTGTCCTGGATTCCTTGTGTTTTGAGTTCTTATCTGTCCCCAAGTACATGCGCTGGTCTAGCCGGATTTGTGAGGCAGAATTGGGGTCATGGTATTGGGGTGGAAGGAAGCATTAAATAATTAGAAAAAAGTTATATGCTTCAACAGGGCTATTTTGCACCCTGACTGTCTTGTCTCTTCCCTGCCACTATTCTGTAAGGGGATGTCCAAAAGCCCATATAGATGGGCTTTAATTCTCCACTCTGCTGTCCTCCTCATTCACAATGGCATGTCTTTTTGTTTGATTGTTCTGGATTTTTAATGTCTGATACCTAATCCAATCAACACCTCAAAAACACACAGTTTGGTATGCTTCCTCCTGTGGACTTTGTTGCTTTTCAGATATATGGCCACTTGTTTATCAAGCCTTTAAGACCCCAGTCACTATAGCTTTTGATAGCTGAGCACCATCGGCTTTTTTTATCATACTTACTTATGCACCCACTTTGTCTTCAGTGATCATGTCAGGAAGGTGAGCATCATGGAATACCAGGCTATTAGAACAAAGTGTTCTTGTGTTGAGGGAGTACTTGAGGAGAGGCCCAATGTCCACCTGCTACCTAAATACTAAACCTATAAATATATGTACATATATCTATCCCTATCATATATAAATATATTTACATGTCTGTATTTAGACCTCTATAAATGCCCTTTGCAAAGGCAATGTTTCTTCTAAACCAAATTAATCATATTTTGAAAAAGAGGTAATTTTGTCAATTGGTAAAGGGAAATTATTGATGGGTTCTACATGTTGTATTATGCAGTATGTAAACTCTTCTATAGATTGTAGTTTATTTAGAATTTCTACTCCCTGTTCAGAGGTTACTAGTGTAACCCATAGTATTTGTGACAAAAATGCCCAGTTGAAATCCATTGATCTAATTCAATGTTGGTGTGCATCAGAATTACCAGAATGACATTTTAAACCAGATTTGTTTCATTTCTTGGCGGATGTTTCCATTAGTATTGATAATTGATCCTAGTAAAAACAAAACCCTCCATAACTTTGATCTTTTTTTCCATATGAATAATATTTCCAAGTGGACTACTTGTGAACTTGCTTATTTTCTTAAAATTGGTATATAATTCCTAGTAAAGCTTGTAGTCATTGGTCTTCACAGTCAGTGAAGTCATGTGTTCTAAAATGTTTATTGCATAATTTGAAGAAGAAAATTTAGATCTTCAAAATACTTAAGAAAATTGCTTCAAAGTCATACACCTGGACTCTCTAAATTGCCCTCAACTTTTTCATACAAATGTTTCTCTGCTTTCTTTTTTATTTCCTACTCCTCTCATGCTGTGCTCTGGCTTTGCAGCAATCACATTGTAGTATCTGTCTATACCACACAGCCTCCCAGACCAAAAAATATATATATTTCTTCTACCATCTTATTAATTCCTACTCCAAGTGACCCTAGGGAACAGAGAAGACTTGGCCTTTGGCGTTTCCAACACTTCGAATGGTTTAAAGGCTTCAGAGTCACTGGTAAGTTTGACCAAGTGACCTTATAATTGGAAACTAATATGTAATAAACTAACCACCCTGAGTCCATATACAGCTTCCCTTGCAAGTCTTTTAATACCTAAATCTTTTTAAAAATCAAGCATTAATTAGAAGTTATTACATATATCTTATCATTCCATAGATCAATCACATAAAGCCATTGCATAAATGCTAACATAATTTCCAAACATTCATTTTCTTCCTGGACTTCTTGACATCATATTGCTTATACCCACCGTATTCCATCTGTACCCTCCCTCAAATAAAACCCCAAACCCCCAAACCTTATTCTCCTTGCAGTCCCTAGGTTCATCATTGCTGGGATATATATATATATATATATATATATATATATATATATATATACACACACACAACCCTCCACAACCCCCCCCCCCCCCGAAAACCATATAACACAACTTCAAGTTTAAACATTGATGTCCAGGTTCATTTCATTTGGATCCATGATCCATGGCCATGGAAGTAGCAGTCAAGAAATCAGATGATACATTACAATGGGCAAATCTACTTCACAAAACCCCTTTAGAGGATTAAAAAACAAAGCTTTCACTTTGAAACCTTAGCTACCTGACCCAACTTATGGTATTCTTAACTTTTATTTTAATCTGTTTCAATTGCAGATCTGTTTCACACAGGTAATAAGTGATACAAAAATATATATTAATACCTCTTAAATATGTATTGGAAATGAATATTGCATCTCTCATGGACTGCTAGAATAGTGAATTCATTGATTTCATCAGGATGAAGGTGTTTCATAATGATCACGGAAACATGACACAAAAAGAGAATGGAATTTTCCCATAAATGTTGTGCATTCCTCTCGTAAAGCAGAATGCTACTTAGAAACAAATACAGGAAAACTTCATAGCTCATACTTTTGACATATCAGCAAGAGTGGTCTTGGAGAAAGACATCGTGTAAACTGAGAGTTAGAGTGAAAGAGGAAGATTTTTGATGAGATGGATTGACACAACAGCTGCCCAAAGGGGTTCAAGCGTGGCAGTGAAGGTAAAGTGCCATAGGCCAGGAAGGGGGTTGTTTATTTTTATAGCATCACTATGAGGCAAGTCGACTCCACATCTTTGAAAACAAGAAAAAGCATGGTGCTGTTGACAATCTGCAATGGTGAGGAGGGGATGTATAATTAAGGTACTTTGCTCCTTTTCCTCTTCAACAAATATCTTTCCATGGGTCAGCAGAGTATGAACACATTCCTTATGCATGCATAGAAACTGGAAGTACATGGGCAGTAGTGCTGTGCGGAGAGGCGTGTTATGAAAGAAACAGTCTGAGATACTGTAGAGCTGACCAGAGAAGAAGCTGAGGCTTCTCAAAAAAAATGATCTAAGATTGGAATCTTTGAAGTAAGTCAAGACATGCGGGGTATATAAAAACTATTCAAACAGGTTCAGGGAACAGTATTAAAACTATAACATACTGAAGTTCTAGATAGAAAGTAGTATGAAATGTTCCATGAATTCAATGCGCTTTGTTACCATAGGAGAACACTGATACAGTAGGGTAATGCATTGGCTAACTCTGAGGTCAATAGTTCAAAACCACCAGCTCCTCCTTGGGACAATCATGATGCCTTCAACTCCAACAAACTGTCACAGTCTCACAAGCCCACAGGGAAAGCTCTCCTCTGCCCTAGAAGGTCATCATGAATCAGACTTGATTTGACAGTAGTGACATTTGAGTTAGTCAATATACAATGTCACTGGCTGGAAGAACAGTTAGTTTTACTTTGGAAACTTTGTTGTGGAAATGATGCTAAACTGTGTATCATGAGGGATTAACTGGAAAATTACTGACCTTAAAAAAGCGGAAGACATTAGGAAACAATGAATTGCCTTAACACTGTAGTCAATATGCTGTTTAACAAAGCAGCATTCATAAACTTTTATTTCCCAGCTATTCTCCGAGTATTGAAAAAATTCAGAGTCCTATATTCTATCCTGTTCTGTCCATTCTTTCATACACTAAGTGAATTTTCTGATTTTATAAATGGTAAATGTACATTTTCCTTGTAAAACATTTTCTTTTAAAATGTATTACATTTGTAGTGTCAAAGGCAAAGATGATATATAGATTGTTTTGCTGCTGAACTTACATAGGACAAAGCAGTCTAGGGCTCTGAAAAACTGTTCCTGTCTACAATGAAAATTACAAGTCATCTTTTCCCCCTTTTTTATAATCTGTGGTGAGCACAATGAATCAGAAACCTCATCGTTCATATTAGCAACAGCAATACCCTCTGGAATTTGATGGATCAGAGAACATAGTTGTAACATTAATTCAAGGAATAATTCTGAGTTTGAATTTAATCAAAATTCGAGTGTGAACAGACATAAAAATTGTAGAGGCCATGTTCTGCCATTCATTCATATTAGACATCTACTTTATGTGAAGGTAATCAACTCTTAGAAATTATTTTATGTTGAACAACAGTTTGCATGCAGGAAGTATGTGTACAAATGCAAAGACAATATTTTATTCTTTATACCAGAACTCACGACCACTCTTTGCCTTTCCTACAATAATGAAACTACTGAGGTTAAATTGAAAAACTAATGAACTATTTTCTAACTTTTCCTCACTCTTGGGCAAAAACAAAGAATGTCACAAAACTGTATCTTCTACCTTGACACTATCGCTTCCAATAGTTTTGAGACTAACTAGATGATGCAACAAAAATGGAGTTGGGATAGATGGGGTTGTGGAAATACTGTCAGGTCGTGACTGAAGAGATGCACGACCTTCCAGAGTGCTTATCCTATTGCTTATCCTATTGCAAATGAGCACCACTGAAGGCAAATCAGCAACCTCTCAGATCTCAGCCGACCCTCAAGCCATGCCCCTGAAGCCCTTTCAATCAACTGAAATTCTGGAGCACGGCAAGCCCTTTTGTATGACAAACCTTTGACCAACTTTTGTTTTATCTTACAACTTCCTGACTCAGTAGAAACAAGTGATTTCTCCAGCAGCGCCCCCACCCCTATATTTAGCCTGCGCTTCAGACTTAAAATACTCATCGTGTTTATTTTATGTCATGCTCTTTCTTTCTGTGCAGCAGAGACTGTTCTCTATTTCTCTGAGAAGTCCCAAGCCCTAGCAGAGTATTGGGTTCACTCACAAGGAGGAGCTCAAAACTAACTCATGAAATCTTCTTTGAAATAAACAATGTGCTCATTAAACAAATGTATGTCTTAAGCACGGTGCACAGTGTGAGACTGCCATGACGACAGTGGTTGTAAGCCAGAGACGGAAGTTAAAGGGGCAGAGAGAACTGACGTAAACAAGAGTGGCTCCGGACAGACAGAGATGGTGAGAATGGTGACATCATGCAAAGCATTTCACCAATAGCAATAACTGTACTCATCAAATTATTTGATGGGTGGTAGAAAGATGAAACTCACAAAGACAGGGAAAGAGAGTATCCTTTTTGTTGTTGTTGTATCTTGTTTATTTGTTCCAGGTTTCCTCTCTGCCCCAAAATAGGTTTCTGCCTGTCTCTGCCCACAGCAATTCAGAGAACTTGAAACAGGAGAGTGGTTCAAGAAATAATAGTGCAACATAACTCCATGATGACCAAGTAACGGCCCTTTCCTTTGCATGGCATACATTCTAGTAGAGATATATGGACATATAAACATGATTATAACAGGAAGGAATTAGTACTAGCAACACAGTCAAGGTTGAAGTCATTTTGTCTGGAAAAGACTCATTGGGAAGAGGAACTTTTCATCTGGGAGGGGAAGGAGCAAGGGTGCTTGGTAGAAGGTAAAATAGGGGCAAAAACATAGCAATCACAATAATAATGATGTGCAGTCTTTCCTTGGAATAGCAGATCAGCGTTATCAGCCCGAGCTCAAAGTCATTTACAGAATTCATTCACTCTCTTTCCTGTGCATAGCTTGTCATTCAATGGCAAGTAAGTGGCCTGAATTGAGGTATGAACTGCAGCTATAGAATTAAAGCTTGTAGATGATCTCACTTCTGTTGGTGGATAGATTGGGTTGTGGGGGAAAGGTTGCCCTTGGGAAAAACACTTGAAATTGCTTTCATGAAAGTCCCATGAGAAATAATCTACCCTGTACAATATGGTTCAATGTGTACTTTTAACTGAGTTTCTTTTCAGTACCTGATGAGCCAGACACCATACTATAGGCTACCTGAACTTCAGATTTTGTGTTTTTCAGGTGTGCAGCATTCTACAGAAGGCACCTAAGAAGGATCATAGTTGGAAAGGCCACTAAGTGAAGCAGACTTTACCTTCAACACAAGGTTGCAGCTGAAAGGAGCTGATCTACTCCTTTTGACTTAAAGTTGTTAGGTCTTAGTGAGAGAAGAGAACTGTTAACTCAAGGTCAGGTATTGGAAAGTAATTGAAGTTCAGATTGAACAATCCTTTCATAATGTTACCCAATAATAATCAACTTAAGTCTATCAAATATTTGCCACTTTCATACAATCTTAGTTTTTAAAGTTATGTCTTAGTACCACAGACATTGTCCTGCATTTGTATTATTTAACTTTGTGTCCTTTATCTAACCTTCATTGTTTTCTTACACTGGTTTCAGTCATCTAAATTTTTAAATATGTATAAGTGAGCATACCATGTGTTTTAGTCTAAACATTTTCCCATTTATGAACATTCCCCTTATTTCAATAGCATTTTATATCCTGTGGCATTTGTTTAATGATATTATTATTAGAAGTACCAAAGGCCCTATGGAATTTACTTATATTATCTCTCAAAAAGCTGATAAAATAGAACAGTCATACATATCACCCTCAGATAGAGGGAGGGATTTTAATCTTGCACTTAACCCTATCTAACCAAAGAACAAACAATTTGAAAGACCTGGCCCTGATCAATACTTAACCTAATAAAGGGATCACTGCAGATATGGGTGCTAAAACCATGTGTTGAAGAAAGTGGATTGGATCGTGCCCAAGTAGCAGGAAGAATAGCATCTGGGGAGTTAAAGGCTTATCTTAAATCAAGCAGTCATTGAAGTGAGTGTGAGCCAAGCCCACACAGCACATCAGCTGGTGTGACACAAGGATTGTAGAGGATAAAATCCAAAATCAGAGGAGGAATTATACACAAGCTTAAGTTCTGAGTCCACAGTTTCTATAATCCTGTGCATGACAATGAAACAAACCCCCAAATCTATTTGTAGAGTCCCCATTGAAGACTTTAAGCTTCCATTGAATTTCCTCCTATTATGGGCAAGAGATATGAGTAGTTTCCACACATATCCCATCCTCACCCTAAAAGTACATAAGAAAGTGAATTCAGGTAGATATGATTAGGTTACATTTTAACATCATCTCATTTGTTTTATCTTTGGATACATTTATAATTTATTCTAATTATTATTTTCTGCTTTCTTTTGGATTGAGATTTTTCTGTGTTTTATCTGCTGTTATTATTTAATTACTTTTGTGCTATTTTTTATATGATATCTGGGATAGATAAATGTATATATACTATAACTAGCATAATAGTTACTTAGGGTTAGAGCAGGAAAAGTTAGGGGATAAGATGCTAATAACAATGAGCAAAAAGTGAAAGATGAGGGGAAGGAATGGATAAGCTGATACTAGGGGCTAAAGGGAAAAAGGTGGACGATTGGAGAACAATAATAGAAGTGGACATGTGAGGGTCTTGACGAGTATGCTTATTTATATATTGTGAAAAATGATGTATGAGCTCCTAATAAAATGATTGAAAAAAAAAGTGAAAGATGCTCTAAAAATTGATTATTACAGTAACTATAATAATATTTTTCTAGTGTTAGAGCAGGAAATGTTGAGGGAAATGGTAAAAACAATGAATAAAAAATTAAATAAATTCTCTCAAATTGATTGTGGTGATGATTTCACACCCATGTTTAACATATTGAAACCAAGGAATTGTAAAGTGCATGAGTTATGTCAGTAAAACTCTTGACAATTAAATGAAATTAAAATTTGAAAATAAAAGTAATTCTTGAAAAGAAAGAATTAACTCTTTATGAAATTATGATTAATTGTCTTTTCAAGGAGGTCTGTGTATAACTACTATGGGATTGTGGAAGGTAACCGCCTTAGTTTCCTAGTGCTGCTGTAGCAGAAATACCAAAGGAAGATAGTGTGAACCAACAGAAATTTATTCTCTCAGGTTAGAGGCTGAAAGTTGGAATGCAGGTGATTCTAAATCAAGGGGAAAGATTTATCTGTCAATCAATGCTGGAGGGACTTGTCTGCTCTTTGTATCTGAAAGCCCTTCCTTGCCTATCTCTATATGTCTTGGCAGCAGTCTTTACCTGGGTCTGGGCGGTTCCCATCTCAGGACCCTTAGAACTAGAAAATCTGCTCTGCTTCTGGTTCTTCCTTCTTGAGGACAGTCACTTCTTTCTCTTTGTTCCTCTTGCAAAGTAGGAGACAGATGTTTACACTTCACAGCAACTCCCCTTACACAGATCAGATCTATGACCTGTGTAAGGATGACACACGCTATGTTAATCTCTTTACAACTGATTAGCTCATCACATCACATCAAGGGGGATGATTATATTACTACCTAAGGACTGTGTGCCTTCATCACATAACTGACATACCACTGGCAGTAAGAGGCCAGGCAGGGTGACCCATGTTTTGTAGGGACCTGATTCAATCTATGAAAGTCAGGATGAAAAGAATTACTGAGAGTGACTGTAGGCTGGATATTAGGAGTTGTGGCTTTCGGGACCTGAGAGGAAAGAAAGGCAATATAAAAGGAGAGGAAGTAAGACTTTGTGCGGTTCATACTTAGTTCTTTTCTTAGTGGTGGCTGCTCAGTTAATTCTGACTGCGCTCAGTATGGTTTCCCAGGTGTGATCTCTTGAAAACAGTATATTCCCGGGTATCTCTATGTGTATTTGCACTGCTAACTTTCTGATAAACTGTCCTGCATCTCACCATTTGCATCACCTTGTCTAGTAGTTCTAGACAATGCTTAAAGCAGAATAAGATTTTGTTTTATGATTAAGGTTAGTAAGTTGGCAAGAAATTAGTACTGGCCCAGAACCTTTTTCTTCTGTTCTAAGTGGTTGTCCCACAAAAGTATACTGTATCTTCAGGCTGAAAGGCCATTTACAACCTGGAATGGAAGGATTGGATACACAGATACCTCTGGAATTATTTGTTTAATGACAATTATTTGGTATCAAAACAATCAGAGTGTAAAATGTTCACACAAAGAAAAGCCCATCACAAAGAGAAAAGTGATCTTATCTGTGAATGTTTTCCTTTGCTAAGAGACTTCTTGCTTGCTGCTAGTTTCAACCACATGTTTCTCAACCTGGCATCCTGTCCTCATTCCTGTGAAAGCTACAGGAAAGTTTTTGCAACAAGACAATACTTTCAGATTCACAAAAAGCTACAACTGGAAGAGAAAAAAGAGTGCTCCCTCCTCTGTACAAAGGCAAGAAATGTAACCAGTGTGGGATCACACTAAAAATTAGTACAGAATGAAAACAGAGCGAACATGCTGGAACATTTGACATTTCACACTCTAAATTTATAGACATGGTTTTGAATGTTTGTGCCCTGAAATGACTGTCCCATCTTACCAAATGTATTTAAATTTCCTAAACCCAGTTTCCTAATCTGTAATATTAGGAAAGTACATTGATGTCCATCACAGGGTTCTCTTGGGGATTAAATGAGATAATACATGTCAAGTGTTAGGCAATGTCTGACATATATTATGTGTGTGCTTTGTCCCTTTTCACATACACACAGTCCAAGTCCAATTAACATGAAAATTCCTCAGTGCTTCCTAATATCATTTCCCCTGTGTGATCTCTTTCCAAACATATTACCTAATTCCTGTTTCTCATGACCTCATGCTTATATTAATCTTCCGACCTTACATTTCTATCTTTAGTCTTTTACCCTAGTTCATTAGAATTTATTACATGATTTCAACAAATATCTCTATGTTTCTGCTTTTATTCCCATAACTTAAAACCCAGTGACTATGTTTGAGTCATGCATCCATCCAGTTGATTAGTTGTGTGCTGAGACCTTGTAGTTCCTTACGATGCTATGGGAGCAGATTGGCAGGCCAGTTCTCCTGCAGCTGGTTCTTGAGTTCTAGTCCCTGAATTGCCAGATATTAGCTGACCGCTTAACCTCCAAGACACCAGGGTTCCTTCAGCTGCTCTCTACTGCTCCAATAACAGCTCTTAATTGCCTCCCAAGTAAGACAAGGAACTACATTTATTATTCATGTAGCAATATGCATCAGGAGTAATTTAAAGTTTTTTACTAGTGTTCTCTAAATGCGTTTCCCCGGCATGAATTAAGCATGTCTATCAAGCTTCTTCACAGGTTAGATAGTGTTAACCAGGGACACACACTGAACAAGAAAAGAACTGCCATCAGATGGCTCAGAGCCCAGTCCCAGTACTCCAGTTAGAACTCTTGATGGGCAAATTTTAGCAGTGCTGTGGTGGGGATGTCTCTTTTCAAAAGCCTGCTTTTTTTTATCTCTACTGTTCTGTTCATGCTTCCTCCACCCACAAATATAATTCCCCCTTCCACCAAACAAATTCAAACAGCACTGGACAGAGTTTTAAATTCACTGCATCGCCATCTTCATCTTACCCCTCACTAATGTCTGGTCCAATTTTTTTAAATAAGTATGTTTATAGGCTGGATGTTCTCCCCCAGCTCCACCCTACCCTTGTCCTAAGTAGACAGTATGTGTTCCTGTCTGTGTTACAATGACTTATATGCAATTAAAAATATACACGTTATGAAAATTAATTTCACAGTACCCAGTAAATTGTGACTACTGAGCAGGGAGCTGAAATAATTGATACTTTGCAGGAATATAAATTTAGTGTTGGAGAAATATTAAATCATGCATTAATTCACACAGAAGCCTGCAGGCATTAAATATATTTAATTTTCAACTGTAAGATTTTATAACTCGTTTTGAAATGGAAAGCCTTAATTATCTAGCAGATGTTACCTAATAATTGGAAGCAGTATAGACCAATGAACACATGAAATTCAAAACTGTCTAAGAAGACTATGCTCAGCATTTGTATAAGCTCTGTGCATTAAACGTTACGAATACATGATGTGGATATGTGTCCAGAGCTGAAATACCTCATTCTTTTTGTCTAAAATCTAAGAGTCCTGTTCAGTCCACGTGGTAGCTTCACTCAACATCTTATCAGAACTAAATCTTCCTGGCATCTTCCCTCCTGTCAAGCTAAAAGAATTGATTACTTTACAGCTTGGCTTCCAGGGGTTGGCATATTCCCATAGCCTGAAAAGTTGTATCCATTTAAATGCCTAGCATAATAGGGGTGGATCTCATAAAACTGTTATATCACCAACCCTGTCCAGGATTAGTACCTAGTCTAGCAAAGAGGAGACATGTATTGCCGAATTAATCTACATCTATTCATTAAGACTGTTCTTCTCTGCTCCCTCCTGGATGACAGAGCTGATGCTTTGCATTTAACTCACCCAAGAAACACAAGAAGCCACTGCAGACCTTTCACTTTTGTTCAGTTTAGTAAATGCAAGGAGTATGTAGGCAAAGACACCAGAACCTGAACGTTCTGTATTGCCTCCTCACTTCGATTTTTTTTCTTCATCAAAATCCTTTTATAGGAAGTCAATATAGATATCATATCACCCCACAATTCAGTCACATCAAGTAGCACTGTACAATTGCTGCAACATTCTCACTTCATTTTTTATGCAAAAAAATTTATTCTTTAACCAAGATTACTGCTCTTCAGAAGAATGGTAGAGAAAAATGTGTTAGAGGAAAATGTGTAGGATCAGAAACTTTTCAAATAAATTCCTTATGAAAGCCCTACAAGAAGAGGTCTCACACACTAACAAGTAGATTATCTTTTCTATATTGACCATCTACTAGGAAGGGGCTTGGAAAGGTTTTTGTCAAATGGAATGAAAAGGCAATGGATTTTTTACATGAGATTTTTAAACTTCCTTCAAACATTGGAGGCGTGTTCTGAGAGGGCTCTGCATAACAGCACTGGGATAGGTAAGCTTGTTGTGCCAACATAGGCAAAGATAGGTAGGTCTGTTGCGACGACAAGGCCAATGACCAGACATGAGCCCTGGTGGCACAGTGGTTGTGTGTGGGACTGCAGACCACAGTGTGGTGCTTCAAATCCAACAGCAGCTCCCCAGAAACAATTCTGGGCTTCCTACTCCCACCAGGGCAGTGATGCGAAAGAAAAAATTAAAAAAGAAAGAAAGAAAGAAAATATAATGAGTCAGATCAGGTAAAAAAAAAAACAAAGATCAATTGAAGGGCGGAGATAGAAATGGCTCAGCGAGCCCTGCCCTTACCTCCATCTCCAATCAACACTACCCTCTACCCATGGGACACCTAATCTGTGGACTGAATTGCCCTACAGAGGACTACTCAATGGCCCTCAAGACTCCAAGGGCAGCCAGTGTACTAGCTGTCTCACGCAAGTGGGTTTCACTGAGCCATGTGTACTGCTATATAGATTAGTTAACTGTTTATTTATTACCTTATATATCCTTCTGTCCTTATAAATATATAGAGAATTACTAGTGTCCTGGTTTTGTTTCTCTAGAGAACCCTAACACAAGCACCCAATCTGACCTTCCTATAAATTATGCACAGAAGGTAAAGTCACAACATTAAAAAAAATTGCATCTCAAGAAATCTAAAATGACTTTAAGAATTCTGGCTTAACCCAGATTTGTTCAAGTTTTTTTCTTAATTTTACTATTTTCTACATATTTTTCTGGATTTTATTATTTTCTTTAAAATATTATTTTATATTTATTTTTATTATTTCTTCCTTTGGAATGAAGGTTTTCCTGTGTTTTACTGGTTCTTGCTGTTGGGAAGTATTTATATCTAGGACAAATAAATCTGTCAAGAAAAAGTAACAGGATTCATAGTTTCTTAGGGTTATGGCAGGGGAATTTGAGTAGTGGATAACAATGAGACAAGAATGAAAAAAATGTTCTAAAATTGATGGTGATGAGAACTGCACAACTTTTTAGTATGGTTAAGTCATTGGGTTGTGTGCTATTTGAAATAAACATAATATACTTTTCTAAATAAAAAAATTGAAAAAGAATTCTAATGCAAAAGCCAGGGGCATGATGGTAATCTTGCTTAACCTTGAGAGTCAAAGAGGAACATTTGCTGCTGGTGGATAGCTCAAGGTTGAACCTGCTGAGCTAGAAGGTCAGCGAAATGTGATGCCTTGAATGGAGCAGGCATGCCGGGAGAGCAAACTGGAAATGTTTAGAGAGAGTGGTGGTAAATGCCATGGGAAGATGGATAGAAAAAGATGAAAGCTAAACTCAGGGCCTTAGACAGAGGCTGAAAGGAAGAGGAAGCTGCCAATAACATGGAGGACCAGGATTCCTACAAGTGAGAGGCAGACCAAGAAACTGTTATGGCATATTTATGACTGTATACTTCCTTTTGCAGTTTCAAGTTTGATGCAATTTCAAATGGAGGCATAGATGGAGTGGGAGACCACATGTCTGGAACTATACCCGGAAAGTCTTTGTGTGGTTGGGATACATGTGGGCCCGAATTGTAAATTAATAAATACATCTAAATCTTCTGATTTTACTTTCCAGGACCAGCTGCTTTACATCTGCACTTGTCCCCCTTTCTATCTCTATCTTTTGTGAGGTGTGAGTTTGGCAGAGTTGAATTAAACTCTAAATTCTCTTTAGAAAAAGATGAGTGTCTGACTTTCATTGCAGAATGATACAGTACATTAAAATGACAAACGACACACTAAAATGTCACCCTTTGCCAGAAGACAACAATAAAGCACCAAAAACATAAAATTTATATGTCGAAATATGCAACATTTAGGATTTAAACAAAACTTCAGAATTTATTTAAATGACATGCTACAGATCTTAGCATAAATAACATCCTAGACATGTTCTTCTTTCAGAAAGCACTCACTCATCTTTATATTCAGAAATCCAGTAAAAAGATGTCCTTGAGCATAGTGCTTAGATTGCATGCTGTGATGTAAAGGTGGTAAGTTCAGGTGCACACACTGCACCGCGGGAGGACGACATGGTCGGTTGTTTCCCTGAGACTGCGGCAATGGAAACACTGTGGAAAGATGGACTCTAGAGTATGGGTGGGCTCCCTGTGACCAGGAGCCGGAGTCAACTGGACAATGACTTTCTTTCAAGTTAGTAAAAGAATTTGTACCTGGGATATAACATATCAAAACTTTTTCAATGGCAAAGCATACATTTGACTATTTTGGCAGTTTATAGAAAAATGAAAATATGACTATTGTGTTAGTCCGGGTAGACTAGAGGAACAAATTTCATAGACATGCATATGGATATAAGGAAAGGGTTTATATACAAAAGGAATGTGACACTAAGAAGGCATCCCAATCCAGTCCAGTACAAAGTCATAAGTCTGATAGTAACCCAATTGCCCAAAATCAGTCTACAAAGTCTCCTTCTGATTCACGAAGTCACAGATCAGTGGGTGTAGAATTCCAGCACTGGCAGGGGTCTCCCCATGGCTCCTCGCTTCCAGGGCTCAGGGTCTATCAACAGCATGCCGCTCCAGCTTCAGAGGTCTGGCTCCATCAGGGCAAAGCCACGTGGTCTCTCTGCCAGCTCCTCCAGCCTCTCAGATGCTGCCATCTTGTCTTTTCCCTGACTCATCACCTCTGAGACTAACTCCCCACAACTGGGGAAAACAGCTTCTCATCTTCGAGAGGGAAATATTGCGAGATTTCCCAGAAGTCTCAGGAGAAAGCCATGCCCACATAGAGGCCTCAGGGCTAGTCAATGGCTATCTCCAGATTAACAGGCTAGACTCCACCCCTACATTTCAATCATAAAACTAACATAAGCACATGACTGCCACAGACCACCCCTTGTTAATTTTATACTTTTACATAACTCTGTAACCATATGTAACCCTCAAATAAACAATAAAATCATATCTATACTTAACAGGATAAAACGAAAATGCATATAATTCAACATGTGTCACTATCATTTAAAAATGACATTCTATAAATGAACAGAACAAAAGATATCCTGTGCCATACAAATGTAGTTACAAAATATCTACACCTTAATTCTATACTCCTATGAATATATATTCCACCACCTATAAGAGTTTGCAAGACAAACTACCTCATGCCTTCATTCCCCCATTTTGGGTATCTAATTTCTATATTGCCCACTTACATCAACCCAGTGCTCTGAGGAAACAATCACTTCTTTCAATGTGAAAAATCTTCATTCCAGTTGGAAACTCATGAAGTGTGCATCCATTAGCAAAGTCAAATCAGGACAGGCCATCCATAAAGTCAGCAACTATATGCACCAGTTCACAGACTCAAATGGCTTCTCTTCCTCTGGTTGGGTTCTGGTCAACTCAATGTGGGCTCTTCCACTTAGTCCTCAACGTGCTTAGCTCTCTCATGCTAGGCCATGAACTTCAGACCAGTCAACCCACTCTCGTCTTCTCTATTTCCTGTGAACCAAGTCCACAGGTGTCAGTGGCCAAAGTCAACCCGACTCTACATTGCTGCATTTCTCCTACTTTCACCAACAAGTAGTAAATCTGGGTGGTCACCTAACAAGCATTTCAGCTTGCCACAGGTTTCCTTTAACATTCAGTCCCAGAGAGGAGTTATCTTCATGGTTTCAGATTCCTTCGCTTCTGAAGACAATCACTAGTCAGGATTTTCCAAGGAAATAGACTCTATCCTGCTTTATTGGTCAGTCTGACCTTCTCTCAGACTACAAGTATCCTGAGTATTCTGAAAGACTGGGTGGGGCTACTTTCTTCAGAGAAGTTTTTCCAGGTATGGCCTAACCCCATTTAAGCTCAAGGTGGCGTTAATCTCTTTAGGGAAGTCTTTGACGCTAAGTCCTAAACCCTCTAGAGGTCAATGCTTGGCTTCAGGTAACTAGGTTTGCAAACTCTTTCCATACTTCCCAATAAACATTTCTATGCATCCTTATATTTACAATAACAGGCATAAAAATCAGTATAAACAGCAGTCAAAAATCAAACTTAATTCTTAAAACAGTCAAGGTCAATACTTATTAAGCTTATCTAAATCCTTATCTAAACTACTGTTTACACAAAAACATTGTATTAGGTCTCTTAAGGCATCAAAACAGATCCCTGCTTTGTGTCAGGCATTCTGACCTTCTTAACCATTATCCTTGAGCAGAATCCCCATTTTATAAAGGAATAACCAAAGACAGCATCCAAACAAAGTAATTGAAACTTTAACTTCCCACATTGTTTCCAGAAAGTAACTCAGTAAACTGCCAGGACATATCTGACCTCTGTCTAGCCAAAGAAGTAAAAACACTACAAGGTGTTCAAACAAGCTTCTACTTTCCATCTTATGGTTTGTTCCTCTAGTACCTGACTCCTAAGGTACCGTTATGTGTCAGTCCGGGTTAACTAGAGGAACAAATTTCATAGACACACATATGGATATAAGGAAAGGGTTTATATACAAAAGGAATGTGACACTAAGAAGGCATCCCAATCCAGCCCAGTACGAAGCCTTAAGTCTGATATTAACCCATATGCCTGAAATCAGTCTACAAAGTCTCCTTCCGACTCACAAAGTCACAGGTCAGTGAGTGCAGAATTCCAGCACTGGCAGGGGTTTCCCCATGGCTCCTCGCTTCCAGGGCTCAGGGTCCATCAACAGCATGCCGCTCCAGCTTCAGAGGTCTGGCTCCATCAGGGCAAAGCCACGTGGTCTCTCTGCTGGCTCCTCCAGCTTCTCAGATGCTGCCATCTTGTCTTTTCCCTGACTCATCACCTCTGAGACTAACTCCACACAACTGGGGAAGATAGCTTCTCATCTTCATGAGGGAAATATTGCGAGATTTCCCAGAGTCTCAGGAGAAAGCCATGCCCACATACAGGCCTCAGGGCTACTCAATAGCTATCTCCAGATTAATAGGCTAGACTCCACCCTTACATTTCAATCATAAAATTAACATAAGCACATGACTGCCCCAACTACCATGAATAAAATGAAGAGTTTTTATGAATAGTCCTCTGAAGGAAATAAAATATGGAAGAGAGTTAATAATATCTCAGAAAGGGCTGTTTGCATTTGCATTTGAAATTATTTCATTGAATTTGCAAGAAGTTTATGTATCTGCCTAGGCTATAATGAATTATATGGATTGGGATTATTCAGGGTAAATGCAAACCTTAAGAGTAATAGATGTAACCATTATTTTATGCTTGTCTCAGTAAATAGTATTGGGTCATCTTCAAATACAGAACAAATATATATTCTGCAGTTCTATATTTTGATTTTACATAAAAAAATTTCAAATGCCAAGAATTCACAAGAAATTAAAATTAACTCATTAACATCTAAGAGTCAGTTATTCAACATGTTTTTCTTTATTTTATTCTGCTGTGGATCTTTGTTGACTATAATCTTAGCCTATTTTTTCAGTAACAAAAACTATTCTAGGAGTCATAAGAAATTACTCAATAAACAAAGATGCACCAATTTCCTAGATTTTCTCAATACTCTATTGAAAATTTTCATGTGGGTTTTACCACATCTTTACTTTGCTTACCTTGTTTCCTAGTTAGTCTGACACTGCTGGGAGTAATACACTCAAAGGATCTTACTGTTTGCCTTTCAGATATTTATTTGGTATCTTTCCATCATGAAACATAAAGAAGTTGTTTTGTAGAAGAGCTGACTGCAGTTTGGTGCAAATTGAAAGTTTACAATAAAGATTGTGTATGTATGTGCGCGCGTGTGCCTATGATTTTCTTTATTCAATTTGGTTACCTTTGTCACTAAAATAAGCAGAATCTAGAAAATCACTATCCAGTTCTACATTCACTGCCAATTAATCAGCACACACAACACACATACAGAGAGTAATCACACAATCATATACACAGTAATTTCTTTAATAAAATCCATATTGAAGCCATCCTGGATTATTCTAACAAAATATTATTCTAGTTCTTTTGAATTGAAAACAGAAGTGTATGTGTAGTACCTTGATATCAGCATTCGTATATAAACAACAGACTACTATGTAGAGTGCTCGCCCACTTAATACACTTAACATTGCCTAATGGAAATATTTTTATAATGACCAATGACTTGCAAGTTCTAGTTTTTCAGTAGGCAAAAAAGCACAGATTTTCTATTTACAATATTGTAATACAAACCAAATAAAAATAGAGCTTGATAATGCAACCAAAATATATATCCATATGAAATAACATCTCTGAAGTTAAAGGATTCAAAATCATAGTGTAGCAAGATAGGAAAGTTTTAGGACAGAAAATCAAACAGTTAAGAATAAACACAATGGTGTAGAAAATAAGTGACAACCCAAACTTTAAGATGGCATCTTCTTTGAGCGTTCTCTTTTACTCTTATTTCACTCTTACTTTTTTTTCTTCCTGCACTTCTCTAGTCTACTCATTTTCCCATACTCAGACATTCTCCTTTCTCTTCACTCTTAGATGACTCTGGAATCAATGATGTATTGGCACATCAGGACAAAAGTCATCAGCTGCCTTTACTACATGCATCTCCATGACTACATTCAACTTCATCTTCTCTCTTGTTACTCTGATTTAAGCTTTTGAACTTCCCCATGCATTAGCATGGATTTTTGAAAGATACCCTGACCCACAGAAGAAACATTTAATTAGAAACTCATCAGAAAGTCTAGATATTAGTATTAAAAAGTGACAATAAGATCCTAAGGTGCATGCAGAATTGGGAACTATTGCTACAGATGAGCCTTACTAAAGTCAAGCCCTTGGCCACTGCATACTTAAGGATTTTATTAAAACAATTCACCCCAACCAGTAATATCCAAATTTCCCTACAATGTTTCTTGTTCTGAACTCAACATCAACATGTACATATTTGATCATGCTCTGATTCTTGATGACAACATTCAATCATTCCCATTCTCTTTGGGTTAATGTCAACACTTAGTTACCCAATAGGGTAGAGTAGAATAGCGTCATAGGATTTTCAGTGCTGCAATCTTTACAGCAGCTGACGACCACATGTGTCTCCCAGGGAGCAGCAGGTGCATTCAACGAGCCCGCTTTTCAGTGCTTATTCACTGCCCCATGACTTCTTCAGTGAGAACACTCTTCTCTTTGGCAGTTAGATTTTTCTGTTAATCTACATGTGTGCATCAGATCACAGCCCACTGATGCCTCCTGGCAGGTGTGACCTTTTAATAAGAGAGGCACTGGGGAGCTTTCTCCCCTCTCTCTGCCTCTTCATTTTCCTGCTTGCTGGGAATGTGTGTCTTTGTGGACAATTCCCTGAGAGCTGTCAGAATCCTCCCGTGCTTCCACTGATGTGGGATCCAAAAAATTCTCTGCACGCCTAGGTCTGGGATCTCCCTTTATCCTCCTTTAACTCTCTGCAGCATCAGCTTGCAGCTCTGTGATTTTGAAATGGGGCCTGGCTAGCACCAGACCGATGGTTTAAGTTGGACTGGGTTGATAGATGATTACTTGATATAAGATTACTGTTGATATAAAGCACTTTCTTGTGTGTCCTACCTATATGGATACCCACCTCCTTTCCTCTTTTATCCTGGTGGCTCCTTGCTCTCCCACCTTATTTCCCTTCAGTCTTAACCTTGGCATTCCTGGGGAATCAACCATAACTTTTCTCTATTTTTTCTCAAACTCAATCCCTAAGTATTCTCACACAATTTGTATTTTTTTCATATCGTGTATAGCTACCATCTACATGTTTAGGAACCTCAAATTTATATCAAAAGCAAGTTAAACACTCCTTGGTTTATCATCACCTTTACCCTGAAAATGTCCTTCTCGCTACATCTCTCATTTCATGGTATTTGATGCTCCGAAGTGTTCAGCCATGGGAGCTCTCTTAGTGTAATAGATTATGCAATGGACTGCTAACCACACGGTCAGCAGTGGGAAACTACCACCTGCTTCATGGGAGAAAGATGAGGCTTTTTATTACCATGAAGAGCGGCCGTCTTGAAAACCCACAAGGACATTCTACTCTGTCTTAAAGGGTCACTGTGAGTTGGAATCAACTCAGTGGCAGTGGGTTGAAGTTGGGTTTGGTTTTTATTTGCTCAGTCACAGGCCACAATGTTACTGGATCTCTCTTTAACCCCCACGTATGTCACTGGTTTGGTTTTGTTGCCTGAAGACACTTGCTCAAGGTCACTGAAGCCGCTTGTGATAAACCCTGTTCAAAACTGAACACTTCAATGCCTTTAGGGTTAAAGCTCTCAGCACAATCTTTGTATCTTCCGCTTCTGAAAGCAAGCTGGCAGGATCTCACATGGATGCCTATTCTGCCCAATCCCTGCCGCCATCAATGGCAGCCCAGCCCGTTGTCTGCTCCCTAGGCCAATCTTGCTCATCACCACCACCCTGAGGGCTCTCTCACCCATGGTCTCTTTTGGACCTCTTCCCTTGCACAGTCTCCGAATCTTCACTGAGATCAGTTTAATAAGTGTTGAACGTCTTACAGGAGACTCTCAACATAAGTACATATTCTTCTAATTCAAATCCCTGAAAGCTCCCGGTCAGTTTCAAGATACGATTTTTATCAAGTAAGCTACCCAGTCTTATGACTTAGATTATAATCCTTTAAGCAGCTAGACAGTTGACTAATCACCTGGCAGATTTCAACCCACCCCAATCTTTCTGGAAGAATTAAAAATCCAACCCAACAGAGGAGTTTGTTAAGTACATAAACAAGACACGATCCTTTACCACAGAAATTCAGGGTGTACATAAATTAAGGTTGCCAATCAATTGATCATTAGTTATCTGACTATACCATCTTGTCTTTCTATTTGTGGCCACTCATTTGAAATAGTTGCGTATCATAGAGGGAGAACTTTTATCTGTTCTATTCTCATCTTTCTGGCATGTAAATGAAGACTCAATAAATGTCATGGATTATTCCATTTTTATATAGAATGTTATTCCCAAATTTGTTACTAAATACCCATTCTCACTGCCACTATCCTTCACCAGTTCCCCCTATATACGCTAGAATTCAGTCAAAAAGGTCCTGATATCTTTGTGTGATAGGTAGGTGTGTTATGCCAATCGGGCCAAAGAATATAGGTAGATTTTTTGTGACAATAAGGTCACTGAACACATGTGAGATGAGCTGAAGGGTAGAGATATAAATGACTCATTTTTCTCTCTCCTGCTCTTGGATTTTCAGACCAGTGTGTAGCTGACTGCCCTGCTTGTGCCTCAATTTGGGATACCTAATCAGTGGATTGTGTCGCTGTAAGTTGAGGTTCCTTCAAGATCTGCTTCACCACGATATTAGAATATGAGCTGGGCGCTGTTGGATTCTATCACCTGGCTGGCTGTTGGTGTCTTGTCTTACTGCTTGCTGCCTGTGGCTGCGCACCCTGAACTGTTCTACAGAGGATTACCCAGAAGCCCTCAAGACTCGAAGGACTCCCAGTGTATTAGCTGTCTCACCCAAGTAAGTTGCATCGAGCCATTTGTACTGCTTTATAGATTAATTTTTTATGTCTTATGTTAGATACTTTCTGTCTCTATAAATGTATATAAATTTATTAATGCCCTTGTTTTGTTTCTCTAGAGAACCCTGTCTAAAACACATTGCTTCAAGTTTTCATTCTTATTCTTCAACTCATTCCCCCAATAAATCTCTCTGATTAATTATTGCTGAAAATCCTTTACCGTTCCTCTTAAGTCATTGACCTAGAGTCAATTCTGACTCATGAAACTCCGTAAGACAGATCATTTGTGAAATGGCAACTTTCTACAGTAGAAGAAAACCTCAGGGTTTTATTGCTGTTGTTTTGATTGCAGCAGAGGGGCTGGTGGTCTCAAATTGATGACCACCTGATTAGCAGCCCCATGACCCACTCTGACACCAGGAATCTTTGAAATCCTTTGAAATATATTGTTGTCTTTTCTGGGAAGTAAAAATCCCTCAACCCCCACTATTTTATGCTTCCAGACCAGATCCTGAAGAGACCTAATGTACTTTCAACCAATTTCACTGTCATTATCTTTGGTTTCCACTCTTCTCACATGAAATCCTATGTATGAGTCCTTTGAGTGTGTGTGTGTGTGTGTGTGTGTGTGTGTGACAGTATATGTATGGGGGCATTGTTTAGTTATTTTATTCCCCTTCTCCTTCTGTCTTGCCTTGGCACCACTGTATCAGTCAATGTCTGCTTCTTTCAGTGTGAACATCGCTTTCCTGGAGTGTTCTATTTTATAATGCTGGTCTCATACAGTATTTGGCTTTATGAGATTAACTCCTTGATTTCCGTGCAAACTTGGCCAAGAAGTTGGCCATAGCCACCCTGCTCTCAAAAAACGATCTAACTGCTCCGGTTCTATCAGGCTTCAGTTTTATTCATTCATTCCTGTATCTCTTATCTTTTCTCTACTTAGAATCAATGTTTCTGAAGAAATGATTCATATTTTCCTGCTTTTTGAATATCAAAGTATCAGCACAGTTTCTTGCCTTAGTAACGATGTAAGTCATGACATAAGCACTCAGATATAGTTAATCCAGGTTAGATGACTTGAGTATATCCCAACTTATTGCAGTAACAGTAGCACCTGGTCTCTGGGTTTATTTTTTTTATGACTCTTATTTTCACCTTGACATATTATTTTATACTGCAGCGGTTCTGTCAATTGTTTGCAATCTTCTGAAGAAGAAAATACTTCATCAATAGGCAAACATAATTATTCATTTCATGACTTTCAAATCAATATAGAATATATGTCTAAGAGCTTGCACTTTGATATGGGTTTGCTCAGACAGAAGTTGCCTTAAAACCCCTATGAAAGCATTTTTCTCACCACACATGGGTTTGCTAGGCATGGGATCAACAAGACGGTAAACAGCAACAACAACACTTGAAACTTCGGATTAAGTTCATGGAAAAGAGTATGATTATCCTGTTTCAGACAGTTTGATGAAAGAGGAGCCTCCAGTATTTAAAAGACATTTATCATCCACCTACCTGTCAAAAGTAAACAAAAAAGATGTCTAAGGGATCAAGTACAGGCATCAAAGAATGAAAAATCTTGTCATCTTGAATGGGGGGTGGGGTGGAAGGGGATGCAGAGTGGGGATTCAAAGCCCATCTGTGGGCAACTGGACATCCTCTTGCAGGCTCTCAGAGAAGAGACGAGCCAGTCAGGGTACAGTGTACCAACGATGAACCATACAACTTTCCTCTAGTTCTTCAATGCTTCCTCCCCCCACCCCACCCACTAACATGATCACAATTCTACCTTACAACTCTGGCTAGACTGGAGGACATATACTGGTACAGATAGGGACTGGAAACACAGGGAATCCAGGACAGATAAACCCTTCAGGACCAATAATGTGGAGTGATACTGGCAGTGTGGGGGGAAGTTGGGGTAGAAAGGGGAAACAGATTAGAAGGATCTACGTATAACTTCCTCACTGGGTGACGAACAACAGAAAATTGGGTAAAGTGAGAGTTGGACAGTTCAAGATATGACAAAACAATAACAATTTGTAGATTATACAGGCTTCATGGGAAAGAGCGAGGAGGGAGGTGAAAAATAAGGAGCCAATACCAAGGGCTCAAGCAGAAAGTGTTTTGAGATTGTTGGCAACACAGGTACAAATGTGCTTGACACAATGAATTCATGTGTGGATTGTGATAAGAGTTGTATGAGCCCCCAATAAAGTGATTTTTTTTTTAAGCAAACAAACAAAAACCACCGAAAACCACTCTCAGAAAGCATTTGTTCTTGTCCCGATGAAGTACCTTCTTTGTCGTTGTGATGAACGATCGCATCCTGGAGCACGTCCGTCAGGTCAAAGTGGACTTTCGTATTCTTGCCATGCTTCAGCTTTCTCAGGAAGCCCTCCTGCTTCTGAAAAGCCTTCTCCCTTTCGTAGTAGGCTTTGATTTGTTCACAGCGCATGCGCTTCACCAGCCTCTGCCTTTGCCCCAGGGGAAGGGACTCCAGCAAGCACTGGTCAATTTCCATTTCATGGGATCGAAAAACGTTGCATAGCTGAAAGCAACCTACAAGAACAAAAAAGAGGACAGTCATTACACCTTTTATCACAATCAATATCAGCGAGCACTAGATATCATAATTAAAGTTATATTACCTAATGCACTAGCCACAAAATTATTCAATCCACTCTCTATGCTTACCACAGAGCTACAATGCTCCATTCACAGAGGAGGGAAAGTAAGGGAAGTTGATGTCCATTCAGAATTAGGCAATGCTAGGATTGTCCAGCACGATTATGAACAATATATCCTCTCCTAATTTTAAAGATCGGTTCATAGGCCTTTGTGTTTAGTCACTCTTACAAGCTCCTGCTATCTGATTGAATCAGAGCCCTGAGGGCATAGAGATTATGCTGACCACAAGGTCAGCAGTTTAGAACCACCAACTACTCCATTAGAGACAAAAAAAGGTTTTCTACCTCTGTAAAAATGGACAGAAACCCACAAAGGCCCTACTCGGTCTCTGTGAGTCCAAGTGGACCCAGTGGGAGTGAGAATGTAATTGAAAAATGCTGAGTAAACTCTAAATATGGATATTGGCAGAAAGGCACTGCAAACTTTGGCAAGATCCTAAGGAACTTAGTTTCACAGATCAACAAAGCACTTACATTCAGTTGTTTAAATGATACAGTTATTAATTTCCAATAATTTATCACTGCTCCCTCTTCTTATAACCAATGCCAAGGATTTCTAAAAGAGTTACCTATTTCTACTTTGGTGGTGCAATCCTTATATGTTGGCCTGTGATCTGCAATGATAGGAGTTCAAAACTACTAGCCTCTCATAGGAGAAAGGCCAAGCTTTCTATGCCTGTTCAGAGTCCTACCCTGTCCTACAGGGTCAGTGCGAGTGCACATCAGCATGGTGGTAGTGAGGATTGCTTTGACTGTCATTGATCCTCATGCAGAGTGATCTTGTATATTTTCAAGGGCTGTAAATCTTAACTGGGACTAAATGCCTGCACTATCTCCCATGGATCCACTAGTGGAGAATTATATTTACACAAAAAGAGAGAAAATAGACTTTTTGTCTCTCTTGCAGCAACTGAATATGATAACCAGCACTCCTGCCTTGTTGGTTTTTGTTTTTCTAATTTTAGGCACCCTCGTGGTACAATAGTCAAACACTGGACTGCTAACTGAAGAATCAGTGGTTGAAGCCAACCAGCTGCCTCCAGGGAGAACAATGAGGACATCTGGCTCTGTCGATATACAGACGTGGAAGCCTGATGGGACAGTTCTACTTTGGCATGCAAGAGGATTTCAATACATCAGAAGTGACTAGAGGTAGCAGATTTGATTTTTTTTCCCTTTTCTAAACCTTTTTATTGGGGACTCTTACAACTCTTTTCACAATTCATACATCCACCCATTGTGTCAAGCGTGTCTGTATATTTATTGTCATCATCATTCTCAAAACATTTACTTTCTACTTGAATTCTTGATGGACTTGACTTTTTAATTCTGGTGTTATTAATACACATATTAACAGACTTGAAGTCTCTGGCTTAGAATTGAAAACTCACTTTTCCTTAATATGCTCCTGTCTTGTTAACTTATAAACACCACACCAAAAAAAAACTGTAATAGAATCTTATAAATTTTTATATTTATCATGAGGATAAAATTTTACAATTTTTTCAGGGTGGGGGAAGGGTCAAATCGATGAATGTTCTAGTGTCTGGCGCACAAATTGAAAGCGGAGTTTTTGTTCCTTGCTTTCGATTATGATACAAGCTTGAAGTGATTAATAAGTAACTGCATGCACAAAAATATGGGAATTATAGGTCATGTCTTGGAAGATTGAGAAACTCTACTTTCATCTTTGGAAATGTGTTCTTTGGTGATTACATAATTTCATGTCAACTTGATAAATAAATATACCCTCTTCTATCAGCTCACAGCCTAATGGTGCTTCCTGTGGGCATGACTTTTTCATAAGGATTCTGGGAGCTTTTTCTCTTTCTCCGTGGAAGTAGTCCACACTCTCTTTCTGTTCACAAGCCACGTAGGGACTTTCTGAGAGCCCTGGAGATGCTTTCATTGCCACTGAAACCACCAGACTTTGCACCCACCAGTCTGTGACCGTCCTGCATTCTGTGTCATTACATGTGGCTACATGAGTCTGAGGAGGAAATTATGAACTAGTATTGGACATATGGCCTACTACCAGATTAATGACTTGATTGGCTGGGCTGGGACATGTACAAAATATCCAATTACTCTTTGATAGAAAGCTCTTTCTTATACATATATGAGTGTTTCTGGATTTGCTTCTCAGGTAAACCCTCCCTCATACATATTTATTTCTTTGAAAAGACAAAACTTTATAATAATGCGATTTCTCTGTGCAGTACACTTGACACCTTGCAAAGTTTTAGTCTCACAATGACCTGATGCAGGGGCACAGCCAAGGCTGGTTTATGAGAAAAGCTGCAGCTATCTTCACTGAAGACAAGCATGTATGACAGAGTACTATGTGCCTCACAAACGCTCAAGAGCAAACAAAATCAAAGACCCTGATTATCACAAGCCAGTGATTTACTATATTTAATACTTTTACATAAAATTGTTAAAAGAAAAGATAATCCATATGGGTAAATTCTATTTTGGTTTCTTTTTCTTAGCCTTTGAACAGAACTAAACTTTCTCAGATCATATTGCTTACCAAAAACTATTTATAAGTATTTTTCCAAGGGGGTTTAGTCATATCAAGTAACTGCATATAAAGTGTTCCCTTTCCAGTGACCTAAACATAAAGAGATATCAGTGATTCTGAAATAATGACAAATTGCTGTGGAGTATGTTCCTTTGATAAAGGCCATGATTGCTGCCACAAACAAATTGTCTGAGGAAGCTCATTAATAATGAACAGGAGATAGCTTCCACTTTCTAATCTGTTTAGAAACCAGTACCAAGTTGATTTATTGACTTTGATGCTGAGGGCATTTTAACTCCCTTGACTGACTTGTCAGTCAGTAAGTGTCTAGGGTACCATGATCATAGTAAAACTTACGGGGATGGGGGGTGGGGCGGGAGATGTAGCATGCTGATGCAGTTGAGGTTGAGGCAGTTGAAGGATGAGGATAATCTAATAAGCATATCAGTCCTCTGAGTTTTAATTCTTCAGAAGGATCTCATGGTGAAATTTTCAATGAACTATCAAGGAGTCTGCTGTGGCAATTTATGATTCATTGAGAAATCCTAGTCTGGTTGTCAAATGAGGAACATGCAGAGTTGTTCATAAATTAATTTCCTTACTTCCTTTTATAATTTGAAAATCAAAAGGCCAGTTCTGTGAACATTCAAATCCATACAAGTATAAAATATTGATTGTTTGGAAGATATTTTCTTATGAAACAATTCTCCAAGGTTTGACTTTATGGTCTAGAAAAGGGGTGCTCACACTTTTTCAGCATGGAAGCTACTTATAAAATGATCAATTCAAAATGATCTACCAACTACAAAAATGCAAACCAAGTATTTATTTATATTTATTTATTAATTACATTTATTCATAAATGCACTGAGAATTCTTTATATGGATAATGTATGTTTATATACACTGCATAACTATATGAGTCCATATTGCAGAACACAAATAACTATGTACATTTTTTATCATTACCTGCATTTACTCTGATGACATGCACTGAGTAGAATGAGCCAGAGGTGCATAGTCTGGACAGTAGTTGCTGACAGTCAGCCTCAAGCATATTTCCAAATGATCACCAGTCATGGTGGAAAGGTACTTGGACTTTAATAATGCAATTAAGGAGGTAGCACATTTTCTCATGTTTGGGTACTTTCTCTCTGTGTAAGTTCCAGAACTGTTCATGTACTCTGGATTTCAGATGCATTTAGTGTCAAAATCTTCCATTTCATATGAAAGTGATATATTTTTTTACTTCCAACTTGGTCCATCTCCTCCACTCATTTTAATGCCTTTGCTTACAATTAAGAGAAAAGAGAGGGCTGAGCCCCGGGGGCATAGTGGTTGTGCTCGGGACTGCGGCCCACTGGGATGGAGGTTCAATTCCAGCAGTGGGGCTGGGCCTCCTACTCCCACTGCTGGAGAGCAGTGATGCCCCCCCCCCAAAAAAAAAAAAAAAGAAAAAAAAAAAAAAAAAGGTCTAAAATTTGGCAATAATGTACCTTGTCAGCTATGCTGCATTTAACATAGTTGTTTGCACTTGCAGTTGACACCTAAGATAGCATCTGATTGGCTATTCTGTATATCAATAAGTGACGGGATTGATGATAAGCTTACACTAATTTTTAGAATGCCATGCATTCTACCCCTACTACATTTATGATTGACTAGTAGATCATGGTCAGCATATTGAACACCCTTGGTCTAGAAGTTTATTTTAGAGCCTAAAGCATGATTGAGTCCTGTGATTTCCCTTTTGATTAACTGCAGGAAGATCAGTTCTGACATGTATTCTTAGATGTACCTCCTTCTCTAATAGATACTCAAAAGAACAGAACCATGTGAGAACAGAGTTTATAAATACCTATGTGATTTTGCAACCAGGGCACAAAAAATAATTATTAATACTAACTGAGGAGGTAATCAGAATGGCCCACAAAGGAAGTAAAGTCAGGTGACCACAAAAGCAAGTAGATGAAACTGAAGTTTAGCAAGGTTGTGTATGCTTCCCTGTGAAGCAGCCCTGGGTACAATACTTATTTCTAATTGATTTATGATAGACACCAAAAAAGAGGGATGTTTCTTTTCCAGATATTCGATTTTTACTATTATCCTTCTAGGTGATTGAGGTTCTTTCCCATACAAATAATCTCATTTTATTTATATAAACTTCCCATTATTCAAGGTCGACAACTGGAATCTATCAGTTGCTCCATAGGAGAAAGTTGAAGCTTTTTGCTCCCATCATGAGGTCACAAGCTAGGAAATCAAAAGTGGAATTTCTAATTTGTTCTGTAGGGTCACCATGTGTCAGGATTGGCTGAATGGCAGTGAGTTGGGACATTATGTAGACCTCAGTCTACTAATTCGTGAGTTAATTGGTATTATTACAGCAAAATAGATTATATTTCCATAGAGATTCACTTAGCTATTCATAAAATCTGTTTTTTTCTTTTTATCTAAATAGACACTACTATCCAGCACCTCCAACTTGACTCATTTTCACGCCCATTTTTGTTTCTACATGCTCTTTCCCCTGCTGCCAGTGAATGAGTACAGTGGTGGACAGCCCAGCCACAGGCAATGATAACTAACTATGAATGGAGTCTTTGTTCTTCATCAGTGTTTACAGAATAACCCTTATTTTAACTTTATCTGAGCAAGATAAAACAAAACACAAACTTTCATTGTCTATATTCAGTGGCACCTTGGTTTCTTTTGGAATTGACCAGACACAACAATGAAAGAAATACTGCCTAATTCTTCATTGTCCTCACAATGGTTATTATACTTGAAGTTTTACATTCACTGTGTCAGTCCATCTTGTCCTGTGTCTTCCTCTTTTTTGGCTGTCCTTCAACTTTATCAAGTCTTATGACTTGAGTTATGCATACACATGGTTTACAGATTTGACTACTGCCAACCAAATTCTTAGAAGTTGAAGTCTACCCAGCCACACCTTGAAAAGAATTCCTGATGTTCTAATTCCAAAAAATCATAGCCATTGAAAACCCAATATAGCACATGTCCACTCAAAGTGAGATTGGCAGGCATTGAAATCAACTCAGTGGCCACTGATTTTATTGTTAGAAATATGCCGGATAGCTGTATCATTCCTTAATGCTATGTGAAATTTATGAAGAGCACCATGATGTAGGTCCATATATGTTTTGATTTTCCCTGCCTCATTCTTTGATGGGAAAGGGCTGTTGCAGCCATAAATGCTTTGCACATGCCTAAGACATACTTTGGACATTCCCTGGGCATACTTTGGACATGCCTTGAACATTCTTTGGGAATTTCATCCCTCAAGTAACAGAATCTGTGAGATTGGCATCCTGTTTTCCTGAAGGTCTTTATTCAAAATCTCTTTGTGAATGGGGTCCACAGAGAACCCTTTTCAATATTTGAAAATGTCCCTTGGCAATAATTCACCAATAACATTCCTGCTTTATTATTCTTAGTATATCTCACTCTGAGTTATCTGACCACCACATTACTTAATCATTTATTTAATCATTACTTAATCATTACTTTAATCATTTATTACACTTATATTGTAAGACAATTACATTGACAAATGACTGTAAAAGATCCATACTTGTACCCATTTCAAAAAAAGATGACATAACAGAATACTCAAACTATGAACAATATCATATGCAAATAAAACATTGCTGAAACTCATTCAACACTAGTGGAGGCAGTACATAAAAAGTGAGCTGTAGGAGATTCTGATTGGATACAGCAGAGTTTTCTGAACAAAGCCATCCTTACTGATATCAGATGGAACTTGACGTAAAGAAGAGAATTCCGGGAAGATACTTCTTTGTGTTTTGACTATGTCAAAGAATTCAACTGTGTTGATTATAACAATGGAAATCTTTGAGAAGAATAAAGAGTTTCAGAACACTTCATTGTACTTATTTGAAACTCATACATCAATCAAAAGGCAGTTATACAAACAGAAGAAGTGAATACTTCATGGTTTGAAATTTGGAATGTGTGTGACAAGGTTGTAACCTCTCATAATAGTTATTCAATCTGTATGCTGAAGAACTAATCAGAGAGCCTGACTTATAGGAAAAAGAATGTGGCAACAGGATTGGAGGAAGGTTTATGAACAACTTAGTATATGCAGAAGACATCATTTGGCTTGCTGTAAGTAGGAAAGATTTGAAGCACTTGCTGTTGAATGTAAACAATTACAGCTTTATGGATGAAATATAGATAGAAGAAGGAGAAAACGGTGTCTACTTAAGACTCACCCACCCATAGCTACTGCTGTCAGACCAGAAAATTGAGAGGTAAGGTGAAGGAAGACTGGGAGGTGGAGTCTTAAAATTAGAACTAGGATACTAGGGTCTATCCCAAACTCTGGTTTTTTGTGTGATTTCTACTCAAAAAGTGAATGAAGAATGTACTATATCGCTCTAGGTTTGGGGTGCTAGGTTAATGGACTTTGGCTAAGAACTACCTCTGCCCTTTCAGGCTGACTAGAGATCATCCTAGGCTGATACCTTAAAGGGCACATAATCCCAGACATGAGGAGAACTTCTGAGACTTAGTCACATAACCCCACATCAGAGCTCCCCATGCTATTAGCTGTCTTCAGTTTAGAACCTGGGAACTGGGGCCAGTGGGAACCCATAATTTGGAGTAGAAAAAAAAAGCAGGAATTTACCTGAGTCAGGGCATGGTATAGCAGAAAATAGTAGATAATTATAGTCCAGGGGGCAAATTCAGCTCCAATTGTCTGAGAAATAAGCAACCTGCCTTATAAACTGGATCTCCCCCTCCGGGGGTCAGTGTGACAGCTCCTAAATCAAGGCACCTCTTAAATCCCAAAAAATAAAAAGTATTTTCTGGGTAAAACATGACAAAAGCCAGGTTCATTGATCAACCCCTGGGGCAGTCATGTGCTTATGTTAATTTCATGATTGAAATATGGTGGTGGAGTCTAGCCTGTTAATCTGGAGATGGCCATTGTATGGCCAGTGAGGCCTCCGTGTGGGCATGGCTTTTTCCTGAGATTTCTGGGAAGTCTTGTGATATTTCCCTCGTGAAGATGAGAAACAATCTCCCAGGTTGTTGGGAGTTAGTTTCAGAGACAAGGAATTATGGACAAGACAACATGGCAGTGTCCCACCTGCTGCAGGAGCCGGAGGAGAAGCCACATAGTCTTGCACTAATGGACCCAGACCTCTGAACCTGAAGAAGTCATGGGGAGACCCCTGCCAGCGCTGACTTTCTTCTACCACCACTGGATGCTGTTGATGTACCCTGAGCCCTGGAAATGAGGAGCCATGAGGGGACCCTTGCTGGCGCCAGGACTCTGCACCCACTTGCCAGTGACTTCGTGAGTTGGAAGAAGACTTTATAGATTGATATTGGGCATATGGGTTAATATCAGACTTATGACTTTGAACTGGACTGGGCTGGGATGCTTTCTCAATGTCCCATTCCTCTTGCATATAAACCTTTTCCTTATATCCATATGCATGTCTGTGAAATTTGTTCCTCTAGTCTACCTGGACTAACACAAACCCCAAGGACGCACAAGGTCTGAGTCTCTTACACATTAACATGAGAAGGGAAGCCATGCTAAGGAATGCATGTTTAGCTACAGTCTCTGGAAGTTTTCAACATAACGAAGACCCTGCACTTAACTGAGCAGAGTCAGAACCTAAAGCTAGGGAGTCAATGTAATGTAATTCTATTTTAGCTGCCCAGGGAAGAGGTTAGACAAAACAAACAAAAATACCCGCTGAGCTAGTGGGGCATAAGCAGTCTAGATAGGTCAACAGGTCTAGATCCCCTCTCACTGAGTTTACACACAGATGGAGGGGTGGGGAGAGGCCCTGTTTCTTTTGGGACCCCACACAGGATGAGCTAACACCCCTCCTCCCCCCACCACCCCACTGTAGTGATACATACAGCAAAAGGCAGGCATTCCAGTGAACCCCAGCACTCAATAATGATGTGGCAACTCATGCCTTGCCCCTGCTGTGATCATCCCTTCAAGGGCAATCACACCCACCATCTGTGGGATCCTGCAACAAATGAGCACACCACCCCATGACCTTGATGAAGAGTTGGAACTCTTCCAGCTCCAAAGTCAGGTGATCAAGCCTGAGTTAGCTCCTTATTTACCAGTCTGTTTTTTCTCTCTTTCTTCTATTGCCCTGCTATCTTTCCCACTGCATCTTAATGAGCTCAGTTCTGTTTTTGCTTGTTTGTTTCTATTTTTCTTTCTTTTCTCTTCTTTTTCTCTCTTTTCCCTCTTTTCTCCCTCTCTTTCATATCATATACCACTGCCAGTTTCCAGGACACTACCCTCCACCTAGGGCAACTCAACCTAAAGAGCACGAAGAACTCCTGTCTGCCCTCTGTGGGAGCGCTTCACACCACACAAGGCAGCTGTGACAGCCCTCGACAGTGCTCCATGTTGCTGAGAAAACTTCCATTGGGCCTCTAAGGGGATCTTGCTCACTAGGACAGTTCTGCCCAATACCACTGGGTCCTTGCATTAAAATGCACACCGGCCTGCCATCTTGGGGCAGGGTTTCAAAGCCTCTGGACCCACATACAGGCAAGCAGAGATGAGCTATCTCTTTGTTATTTATTTTTCCCTTCTCTCTTTATCATCACAGTCAATCTTAGTGCATACAACTGTATTTTCCCCTTCTTTCTCTTTCTTCTCTTTTCTCCTTTCTTTTCTCTTTGCTCTCTTCATTCTTTCTGCTTTTCTGTTTCTCTCTTCTCCCTCTCTTTCCTTCCACATCCATTGCTGGTTTCAAGCCCCCTACTCTCTGCCTAGGGCAACTTTGCCCACTTGAGGGGAAAGCTACAGCCTGGCCCCTGTAATAGTGCTGCACATGGCATAACATGGGGCTGAGCTATTTTTTTTGCTTTGCTTTTTCCCCTTTATCTTATTCTTCTTTTACTCTTTCTTGCTTTCTCTGCTTCTAACCCTTCTCTCTTTCCTGCCAGTCTCAAAAGATTCAGTTTTCTATTTTTTTGTAGCTTTCTGTACTTTTTTGTGTGAGTGGTTGTTAGTTTATTTGGCATTTTTGCTTCTTTGTTTTCTTCTTCCTCTCTTTTTCTTTTCCTCTCCCTTTCTTTCCTTTCACAAGTCACTATCAGGCTCCAGGCCACTCTCCACCTCTCATGGCAACTCTGAAGGCCCATTTAGGGGACCTCCCACCAGCACTTGTTGGCTTTACATGCATCTTGGGAAAGAGCACTAGCCATCCTCCACACCCAAAGTGAAGGAGGGTTCTCTCCTTCAAAGGGCTGGGGGACCTCCAGCTTAAACCTGGAGGCCCTGTAAGTGACTGAGGGAACTCCTGCCCACCATTGTGGTTCTACATGCTGCTGCAGGAACATATGCCTAACCTCCAGGGCAACCCCTCTGACTAGGGTCATTCTGCCTCCCAGCTACTGTGTTCTGCACCAAGAAGGGTATATCCACAGACTCTTCTCAGCACTCCAGTAAAAGAGGGTAACACCACATGCCACCAAGGTGCTCCAAGCACTGTGAGACAAACGACTATGGCTTACTTATAGATCAGCCAGTAAAACAACACTCTCATGGTCCCACAACAACCGTAAAAGATTCCCATGACAATCCAACTTACATTCTACAAAATGGAATAAGGTTCAGCTAGGGTGAACATTAGAAGTGAAACCACAGGAAGATACAGCAGTAGCCTGAATGCCCCATAGAGCTACCTGCAGGTAGTTTGTAGAAGCACTAATACGAGTCCCTCAAGAGAGAGCCCTGTGCTATTCAACTCTGGATGATGGATCCAGACTTCTTTAGTACAATACAGAAACAACAACCAGCTCCTCTCAATGTAAAAACAGGAGAAACAGAAGACAATGCTGGAAGAATTCATGAATCTAACAATTTATATACAAGAAGCAGATATTGACCAACCACAGGAAGAAAAAGTAAAGTCAACACACCAAAAAGAAATACAAGACTTAAGGGATGAAGGAACAAAATCAAGTGAAAAATTGATAGGCTTTGCCAACAGACTTAAGGAGGCAGAGAATCACACCAGTGACTTAGAGGATAACCAAGCTGACCTGAACAAATCAGAAAAAGCAGTTAAATAAGACAGAGAAGCTGAAGAAAACATGAGAGTCATGTTTGATGCTATGAAGAGGAATAATATCAGAATAATTGGACTGCTGGTATAAGACACAGTAAAGAAGCCAACTGTGAAAATAACAAGGGAATTCTTAGGGGAAAACATTCCCAGCCTAATAAGTGAAAATGAGGCAACCATTCTGGAGGATGAAAGAAAACCAGTTAGACTGAATCCCAAGAAGAAGTCACCAAGACACATAATAGTTATGTTATCCAAATATGAGGAAAAGGAGAAGAACGTAAGAGCAGCTAGGGAAAAAGAAATAGTCATGTACAGAGGTACTCAAATAAGACAATGTTCACACCTATCAGAAGATACCATGAAGAAGAGGAAATGGAGTAATATATGCCAAAAACTGAAGGAAAACAATGCAAATCCAAGAATACAATACCAAGTCATATATTGAGATAAGTGGATAAGTAAATCCTCCCAAAGAAAAGCTCAAAGAAAAAATAAAAATAAAACCAGTCCTACAGTGATTCTTGTTGATCTTGTATGGGCAGAAGGCAAGAACTTATCAAGTGCAAATAAGGAGCCATCACATAGATGAACTTCTTCAGCCCATAGTGTGATGAAAAGAAAATAGCCCCCAAGATACATTAGCTCAACAGTGGAAAGAAGGAAAAAATGAACCACACACACACACACACACACAACACAGGTGGATAAGAAAGTTGGGAAGGAAAACACCTAGCACAAAAGGTACAAGATGACATCACAGAGGCCACAGATAAATGTAATAATACTGAATATCAATGGCCTGAACTCAGGCATTAAAAGGCAGAGGCTAACAGATTGGCTCATGAAACATAACTCATTGATCTGCTGCCTTCAGGAGCCACATCTCATACTTGCAGACAAAAACAGTTTGAGAATTAAATCCTGGAGAAAAATATACCAAGCAAATGGCAAGAAAAAAAAGCAGGGGTAGTGATCTTAATATCTGATAAAATTGGTCTCAAGGTACAGGACATAACAAGAGACAAGGAGGGACACTACATAATGCTCAAAGGAACAGTAGAACAAGAAACCGGGGCATAATAAATATATATGTACCTTTGTTAGTCTGGGTATACTAGAGAAACAAACTCACAAGCATGCATATGGATATAAAGGAAAGGTTTATATACAAGAGGAATGGAACAATGAGAAAGCATCGCAACCCAGTCCACTCCAAGGTCATAAGTTCAATATTAATGCATAAGTCCGATACCAGTATATAAAGACTTCTTCCTACTCATGAAGTCACAGACCAGTAAGTGCAGAGTCTTGTATATCCAGTTGGGGTAGAGGCATCCTGGCGCTGGCAGGGGTCTTCCCATGACTCCTCATTTCCAGGGCTTGGAGTCCATCAGCAGTGTCCATTGGCCATAGAAGCATCTCAGCACTGGCAGGAGTCTCTCTCTGGCTTCTCCAGCCCCAGAGTTCTGGTTCCATCAGGCAAGCCCATGTGGCCTCTCCTCTGATTCCTCTATTCTCCAGGAATCAGTATCTATCAGCATGCTGTCATCTCACTTTGTCGGGTGTTCATCATCTCAGACATTGAGAGTCAAGTCTGTCTTTTTCAATTGGGAAATACCATGAGCCGTCCCAGAAATCTCAGGAGAAAGCCAGATCCATGCAGAGGCCTCATTGGCTACTCCTTGGCTACCTCCAGATTAACAGGCTGGACTCCACCCCTACATCCCAATCATGAAATTGACATCATGAATACATGACCGCTACAGTACCCAATGAGATTCCTGTGAAATTCGTAAATCAAATACTCCAAAAGATGAAAAAGGACAGGATAATTATAATTGTCTATAATTATAGAGTCTAATGCACCACTCTCTGAAAAATACAGGTCACTGAGAAAGAAACTCAACAAGGAGGCTATAGATCGAACCAGCACAATTATGGGACTTAACTTGACAGATATTTTCAGAGCTTTCCACCCAAATGAGAAAAAGAAGTCATATTCTTTTCAAGTCCACATGGCACATATTCAAAGATAGACCACATGCTGGGACACAAGTTAAACATGAGTAAATTCAAGCACATAGAGATTATGCAGAACTTTCTCTCTGATCACTGTGCCACAAGACTGGCAATTAATAGAAAAACAGTGAAAAAATCAAGGACAAACAATTGGAATAATTCTCCACTGCAAAAGGACTGGGTATTGACACAGAATGGAGATAAAATCGGGAAATTTCTAAAAACCAATGAGAATCAAAATATGATGTACAATAACCTTTGGGATGCAGCAAAGGCACTTATCAGAGGAAGACTGATGGCAATAAATGCACACATGAAAAAAGAGAGACTTGTGGTTGATATGTAGGCACAAAACTTACACCAATTAAAGCAGAGTCAACATAACACTCCAAGTAATAGAAAAAGCATAGAAATACTAAATATCTGAGCTGAGATACAGGAGAGGGAAAGAATTAAAATTATGGAAAAATTAATGCAGCTAAAAGTTGGTTCTTTGAAAAAAAATAACAGTATTGATAGACTGCTGGAAACCTAATCAAAGAGTGAATGAACAGAAGTCAATTACAAGGATGAGGGATGAAACAGGAACATTACAGTGGACTCTACTGAAATCAAAAGAATAATTTCACAGTATTATAAAGACCCGTACTCCAAAGAATTCAACAACTTGGAAGACATGGGCAAATATTTTGGAAATACAATGCCTTCCTAGACTTCCCGAAATGAATGTTAAGAACCTCAACAGATCTCTAGCAATGGAAGAAATATACAAAGTTATTAAGGGCTTACCAAGAAAAAAAATCATCTGGGCCAGATGACTTAATAGGAGAATTCTACCAAGCATTCAGGGAAGAACTGACATCAATCCTACACAAATTCTTTTAGAACATAGCAAAAGATGGAAAACTTATCAACTCTTACTTTGAAGCCAGTATTACTCTAATACCTAAAACAGGCAAGGATCCCAAAAGAATTGAGAATTGCAGACCAATATCCCTAAAAATCCTTAACAAAATGCGGGCCAATAAAACATAAAAATACATTAAAAAATAATTCACTGTGACCAAGTGGGAGTCTTACCAGGGATGCAGGGATGGTTCACCATTTGAAAGATCATTAGTATTATTTGCCACATTGACAGGAAAATAAGTGATTCAAAATCAGTGGCAAGGAGGGTGTAAGAGGTTTGGTAGGGATTGATCAAGGGTAAGGTAACTGAGAGAAATTACTGAAACCCAAATTAAGGCTGAACGTGACAGTGAGAAAAGAGGAAAGTAAAAGGAAATAGAGGAAAGAAATAGAAGGGAAAGGGCATTTATAGAGGTCTAAATTCAGGAATGCACATAGGTAAATTTATTTATATATGATGATGGGGACATAAAACTATGTGCATATATTTATAGGTTTAGTATTAAGGCAGTAATTGCAAGAACACTTTGTGCTATTAAATTGACATCCCATGATTCTCAAGTTCCTGGCACAATCACCAAAGACAAATTGGATGTATAACTAAATGTGATGAAGATAGCTGATAGTTTCCAACTGACAAAAGTTATAACAACTGGGGTCTTAAAGGCTTGAAGGAAAATAAGCGGCTAGCTATATGAGAAGCAACAAAGCCCACATGGAAGAAGCACACCACTCTGTGTGACCATGAGTTATTGAAGGGATCAGGAATCATAGAACATAAAATCATATTATTGTGTGCCCATCTTTCTGATATGATCACTAAATACAAATGTATGCATAAGCAAATGTGGTGAAGAAAGCTGATGGTGCCCGGCTATCAAAAGATACAGCATCTGGAGTCTTAAAAAATTGAAGGTAAACAAGCATTCATCTAGCTCAGTAGCAACAAAGCCCATATGGAAGAAACACACTGGTCTGTGTGACCATGAGGTGTCAAAGGGATCAGACATCAGGCATCAAAGAACAAAAAAATCATATCATTGTAAATGAAGGGGAGTATAGATTGGGGACCCCAAGTCCATCTCTAGGTACCCAACATCCCCTTAAGGAAGGGTTGTGGGGAGAAGATGAACCAGTCAGAGTGCAGTTCAGTTTAGCAGTGATGAAGCACACAATTTTTCTCTAGTTCTTCAATGCTTCCTTCTTTGCACTGTCATGATCCCACTTCTACCATACAAATCTGGATAGACCAGAGGATGTGCACTGGTACAGATAGGAACCAGAAACATAGGGCATCCAGGACAGATGATCCCTTCAGGACCAGTGGTGAGAATAGCAATGAAGATAAGGTGGGGTAGAATAGGCAAACTAATTATAAGGATCTGCATATAACCACTTCCCTGGGTACAGACAACAGAGAAGTGGATGAAGGGAGACATCAGACAGTGTAAGATAGGACAAAGCAATAATTTATAAATCATCAAGGGTTCATGAGATAGTGTGGAATGGGGAAGGAGGGAGGAAATGAGTAGTTGAAACCAAGTGACTTACATAGAAAGCAAATGTTTTGAGAATGATGAGGGCAACAAATAGATATATGTGCTTGACAGCCCCCACTAAAGTGGTTTTTTAAGTGAGCATATACTAAACAAATGGTGCTAATCAGATACCTATGTAAATCTTCTAAGAAAATTAAAGAAATTATAATGAAAATTCCTCATAACGAGACAAATAGGCAACATGATGATAAATGGAGAAGCGGTAAAAGTCATCAAAAACCTTATCATGCTTGAATCCACACTCAATGCTCATGCAAGCAGCAGTGTAGAGAGCAAAAGATGTGTTGCAACTGTGTGGCACAAGACCACTTTAGAGCATTGAAAAGTTAAGGGTGTCATTTTGAGAACGAAGATGTTCCTGACCCAAGCCATAATATTTTCAATAGACTCCTATGCGTGTGAAAGTTGGACATTGAATAAGGAAGATCCAAGAAGAAAGGCTGCATTTGAATTGTGGAGCTGGCAAAGAATATGGAAAGCACCCTGGATGGCTCAATGGAGGAACCCATCTGTCTTAGAAAAATTTTGGTCAGGGTGCAACCATGAGCTTGGGCACAGGGATGACAGGGGATGGCTCAGGGCCACACAACAATTCCTTCTGTTGTGGGTAGGGTCACTATGGATCAGAGCAGACTTGACCTAACAACAACAACCACCCTTCTGAGATTCTGACTTCTTCACTCTGAAAGGAACTGCGATTAGGAGAGAATTCCCAAGTTCCACAGGTTATGTTTGTCAATAGCAAAATGGAAGAACCAGTAGATTTCAAAAGAAAAGAACAAGGCACGAATGTCTACTTTAAAATTTTAAATGATTTTTTTCTTGAATAAGATGATAGGAATCAGAAACATGGGGAAGTCAGGACAGATGATCCCTTAAGGACCAGTGGTGATACCGGAAGGTGGAGGGAAAGTGGAGTAGATAAGGGCAACCAATGACAAGTAGGTGAAGGGAGACATTGGACAGTGTATGATATGACAAAATAATAATTTATAAGTTATCAAGGGTTCATGAGGAAGGGGGAGTGGGGAGGAAAGGGAAATATGCAGAGCAAATGCCAAGGGCTTAAGAAGAAAGCAAATGTTTTGAGAATGTGGTTTGTATACAATAGATGTATGTATTGAGTGCAATAAGAGTTGTATGAGACCCTAATAAAATGATTTTAAAAAATTGTTTCTCTATAGAAACTAAACACACGGATTAATTCTTCTGCTACTTCTTTATAGGTAACACTTAATTGGGTCAAAAAATCCATATCAATTTAGAGGGCTCATCAATTTTACAAGGAAAGCTAACTGGAAAACTGTAGGGGTCGAAGACAAGATCAGGAGAAACATATCCTTCTTTTTAATGAACTTCTTTTTTCTGAGAAAGCTTGAGGAATAGGCATTACAAAATTATATTAGAATGATAAATAAAAATGATCTATACCATTTGTTGTTGCTAAGTGCTATCTCTCCTATCCTGACTGATAAGGACCTTATGTACAACAAAACAAAACATTGCTTGGTTTGAGTCCATTGTTGTAACCTCTTGCCTCTTTTCTACTGACTCTCCAAGCTATCAAGTATGATGTCATCTGTCAGGGACAGGTGATAAAATGACCAACGTATCTGAGAAAGGTCTCAGAATTCTCACTCCTCAGAAGCATTTGCCCTGTACTTCTTTCTTCAAGACAGATCTGTTTGCTCTTGTGGCAGTCCCTGGGTTATTCAGTAGTGTTTGCCAACACCATAATTCGAATACATTCCTCATCAATCTTCCTTATTGGTAAGAGAGAGTTTATTATTGTCACACTGGTTGACTTATTTCAAATGTTTTCTAAACATTATCTATTAAAATGCAGGTGAAACTTTAGGGCATCTCACAAAAGTTTATATTAATTAAGCATACTTCAATTATATTGTTTATATATGTTATTTGGGGGAATTCTTACTATGGGAGATCTCAAACACTAAGTATATTCAGTAGATGCTTTTGATGTCCTGCCCTGTTCCCTTCTAATGGCTGGTGTGTCCATCCCCTAACCTCCCTGTGTGCACTATTGTCTTGACAAGGCCAAGCCTTTTCCCTTCTTAGAGAATTGCTTTGGAAGCTCTAGATATATAATCTCTTCACCACTGAGGATTGATACAGGAGAAGAACAAAAACATATCTTTACTTCAAAGGGAGAAACTCAAAGATGTAATTTACATGACAGAACAAATTGAATTGTGTTAATTCTAGACTTTACCCAAACTAAAATGTGTCTCTCTGCTTTTCCTACTCTACACCTTGCTTTTCTCACTCCCTCAATATACTACCATGTACAGCTGGCTGTAGTCTAAATGTCTGCCTTTACAGATATGATTAAGATATATGTAAACACATATGTAAACTTCACCTTCCTACAATGTTTCCTAGGTTGAACCAAGGTTTGCAACACTGCAAATAAATATAGACTACATATATACAATGATGTAGATTTTCTAAAATGGAAAGTAAGACAGAAGAGTGCAAAGAAGAGAGACATGAAGGGTTGCATTGCACGCTTTAGTAAATCGATAGCTATGATGGTGCAGCCTACTGGGTCCTGTGGGATGCTTCTGCTCTTGCTCTGAAGGCGTCGTGAGTTGGAACAGAATCAAGAAGAGTTTGCCTTTGATTAGTTTACTTCATCGACAAATGATGTGACAAGCCTATGAATGATCCCATTTAATAAACATATTTGATATAAATGAAGAAAACTGAAATAAAATAAAGTTAGCATGCTTACATACATGTTGTAGACACATACACACATATTTTTATATGTGCCCAACCCCTCTTATAGCATAAAAATTATTTTCAGAATCAGTTATTATAACACACTCCTTGAGATATTTTTACCTCAGATACAATGACAATGAAACAAAGGAACCATGTAGCTTTTCAAAGACAAGCATATAATCAATTTCAACTTCCTCCCCCATATACTTAAAAAAATCCTTAAGCATTGAAATCTTTTTTAAGAGCTAGATTTTAAGATTCTTGCAATTCAAGATGCAATCCTTTTTTTAAAGTGCAGTATAGCTATATATCTATATCTATATCTATATATTTGGACAAAATTTAGATGTCATGCACTAGATTATTTTAGAATTTAGGCTTAGACTGACAATCTTATACAGTATTGCATGGAAAAATGGAGAGGAAAGTTGAAGTTCTAAAAATTATTCTCAAAAAGAAGTAAACATTTTTCATGCTTTGATTTTACTTGTTTTTAAAAATTATTTGGGTACCCGCTCTCCAACATTATTTGTGTACAAAGAAGCTATGTTTTCTATCCAATTATTAAGGCATGCTACACTAGTGAGAGACATAAAAACTTTTTTCTCTTCATATTAGATGTAGACTAATATGCATGATGCAAATGTATATTATACAAGGGAAAATATTTCCAATATATCAATCTATGCTCTCCCACATTTAATAGTTTCCTTGTACTATTTCTTTAGGAAGAAGCAATTTGATGATGATAAGCAGCATAGTTTCTTCCAGGATTTGTGTACAGATAACAATGACACTAAACTGTCACTCTTAGTGGCTAGCACATTTTCATGGTGCCATTGATTTTAGATGTCTAACCTGCTATTTGCTGGGCAAGGATAACCAGTTGATATTTAGTTTATTCCAACTCACAGCAATTCCATGTATGGAGAGTGAACTGCTCCATAGGGATTTCATTATTGAGACGTTTGAGAAGAAGATTACCAAGCCTTTTCTGAGCTATATTTAAAGTGGTTCTTGCCACTAAACTTTCTCGTGATCGCTGATTACTTAAATATTGGTAGTATGGAGGGATTCCTGAATGCCTAGTCACAGATCCCTGCTACCTACAACACTGAAGGCCTACATTTTGAGAGTCAACCCAGTTGCATCCAGAACAGAATAGCCTGTCTGGGAGCATATCTACTGGAAGACTTGTGAACAAGATTACAATCAAAAGTCATCACAGATTTGTAAACTGAGTCACAAAATATGTGTCAACTTGCCTAGACCATGTTTCTCAGTATTTAAAATTATCCATGGTCACAAAAGGATCTGTTGACCCTTTGATGGCTTATTAAATGGTGGAGACGGGAGGACACAGTAGGAGGTAGCAGAGTCTAGATGGTTTTACATTAGTTCAGGTTTAAGGTTATGGAAGCACATTCCACAGTAATCAAATAGACACTCCAAGTGAATAAGAAAGTAAAGAGAACATTCAAGAGATGGTGAATGACAACAGGTGAAAAGAAGTCATAAAGTCAACTTTTAAATTACAGTCACTAGGATAAAAGAAAAATAATTTTTGGAGAAAGGATTTTACATTGATTTTTTGCAAGAAATATATATATATATATATATATATATATATATATATATATATACACATGAGCAAAAGATTGACATGTTATCAGTTAATTGACTGATGCATATTAATATATGTGTTTATATTGTTAACTGACATTGCATCATATTGAAAATGTGCACTAAGCAACTGAAATATATTAGAAATGACAATGGTAGATAATTTTCTCCAATTGACTATAAATTTATTTAGGTAAACAAGAACTCTCTTCTGTTATAGATTGAGTTGTGTCCACCAAAAATATGCGACAAGCTGGCTTGGCCCTGATTCTCAGTATTTTGTAATTACCATCCATTTAGTGATCTTATGTAATTATCTCATGTGCTGCAAATCCTAACCTCTACAATGTTAACGGGAGCCCTAGTGACATAGAGGTGACTCCCTGGCTATAACGTCAGCAGTTGGAAACCTCTAGAAGCTCTGCAGGAGGAGGAAGAGGCTGTCTACTTTCTTATGGCATGTCCTCTCCTCAAAAACCCACAGGGGCAGTTTGACCCAGTCCCACATTGTTGTTATGACGGAAAGTCAACTCAGTGGCAGTAGGCGAGTATGATGGTATCGAGTATGATGATTATGATCATGGTGAAGACACAAACCTCAGGATCAGGTTGCATTGAATCTCTTCTGACCTTAGACCACACAGTTCACATCCAGATGTGAATAACCTTGCTATCTAACAGAACACATAAAGTCAATTATGGAACATGCACTTAGGGTAAAATGAATAACTTATCATTTGATCTCTGTTTTAACTCTTCTTTTTTTGTGTGGGCCTCACTGCCCTCTGGTAGTTGTGGGAGCCACCCAGTGCTACTCCTGAGAGCCACTGCTGGATTTGAACCACCAAGCCCGTGGGCCGCAGTCCTACACTCAACCACTTACGCCATCGGGGCTCAGCCCTGTTTTAACTCTTCTTATAGTTGTTTCAATTTTTAATATATTCTGCCTTCTTTTTGATTCAGCTTATTGTTATATCGAGTCCTTGTTGGAATTTTTTGTATTGTTTGTTTGCTTCTTGTTTGTGTTTTGTATAATTTTCTGTGTATGGAATCCAGGATAGGTAGATCTACAGAGAAAGTACTGGACAGATAATTGCTTAGGGGCATGGCCAATGAGTATGGGGGAGCTGAGAAGGTAACAATGAATATAAGAGAGCGATTGAGGAGAGACCAGAGGGGTCTATTACCACCAAGCAAAAAGCACTGTAAGTAGATTGTGCCTTTTGGATCCATGGTCTAGGTATAGGAAAACTCCTACACTGAGGAGAAAATTGTTGATAACAATCTACTTCCAGAATTCATAGAAAATGCCTTCCTCTAGACCTGGTTACCTCCTGAACTATGAAAGAAGAGAGTTCTGGTCATTAAAGCAGTTCATGTGTGCACCTCAGTTATAGTAGCAATAATGGAATTAAAAGAAAATAGGATGTCCATTTCCTATATATTTCCATTTTCCATAAAATTTAATATTCAAATTATAATTTGCATACAACTGCTTGATGACTTGTTCTGAGTCATAAATAAACACAATGTTTTCTTAAATAAATACTGAGATTTCTATTGCCTATTTTACTTCCTCTGAAATGTTTACATATGTTTTCAAAATTAATTATATAACATAGATATAAGAGTGCTGGGCAAGATGATAAGCATTGATAATGCAGCCCAAGTCAATTGAAAAAATAGTCATCTTCTAAAAGAACAAACATACAAAAAAAACCAAAAAAAGCTCTCTTCCTTTTTCTACTCATGGAACCATTACATTTTTCTTATGCACATTCACAATCTCAAATTCAGCATTCAGAATATATACATATATAGCTACATATGTAAACCCACATATATAATAAACTCACATGTATATATAAATACACACACACATATATATGTTCCTAGTAGAAAGGGTCTATATATAATAAACTTGAGTCTTGGACAAAGCTGGTACAGTGGCTGGGTTTAAACTTTTAATCTAAAACACTTTAAAAAGTTCTAAAACAACTAGCTGTCTTCAATCAATTACAATTTATAACAACCCCATGTGTGTTAAAACTGTAGAACTTTGGGGTTTCAAAATGGCTAGTTTGGGGAAATAGACTGCCAAGCCTTCATTCCAAGGTGTCTCTGGGTGAAGTCCGTCATGTAATATTTTGATCAACAGCCCAGTCCATCCACCCTCAGGAACTTTAGAAAGGCAGACAAGGTTTAAAATCTCAAATTCAAGCGCACTGTCATGGAACTGATGCTGATTCATAATGACATTGTGGACATGTCCATGGAGCTGCCACTGAGGATTTCCAGAGATGCAAATCTTTATCAGAGCAGAAAACTCATCTTTTTCCGGCAGAGAATCTGGTAGGTTCAAACTACTGGATTTCCGTTTAGCTGCCTGTTTTGTAATGGATTTCCCCACTGGGGATCCTTATAATCACTTTTATGTTGTCCTTTCTGTGTCTCATGTAAAACCTAACCACAATTTTCAATTTAAGCCTCATTTGTTTCTTTCAGGTAAGCAGAATCCCCCAGTTCTACCACTCAGTAAGTAATTCCATCCAATATGGTCTATCTTCATTTTTAGAGCTCATTGTGGTGTGCTGAAGCATGACAGTTGTCAAAGAGACTAGCTACTGGGGTCATTTTCTCAGAACTCTTGCTAAGAGACAGCAATCCATTTATTTTGCACAAGAGTGTGTGTTTCTGTAGAGCTATAGGCAAGAAGCTCTGGGTGCGAAGGAGGGGAAGGCCAGGCTCTGCTCCTCGATTACTAAGAAACACCTGGGAGACCTTTTAAAGATATAAGAGAATGGTTGTGCGATATTCAGCTATACAAGGTTTTGACACCTTTTCCAACATTGGAAATTGTGCAGATACTGGAAAATAAAGAGAAAGCCTGTTAAGTCATGGTTACATTCAAGAATATTAATTATTATAATTTAGCAATTTATGTGAATCAATAACTTTTGGTGACCCATTTTCACTTAACAAAGTGAAAATTTTGTGTCATTAATATGCATCAGATATGAATAGTGTACATTTCTTTTAAAAACCATGTCAGGCTTTTGGTATGACTACATGAGGGCCTCCAAAAGTACTCTAAATCTGTCACAAAGTGAGCTATCACCAAATGTGTAAGATACATGAATGGCTTTAGAGTGATCACTGGCCCTTTCTCATGGTTCTCTGTATGTAATCTCTCTGCCACTCACATACTGGGGTGTTTGGAGAGAATGAACAAAAACACTATGAAATTACTGACCAGAAAAATGCTCTGTCATACCTAACAAATTAGGAAACTGATAAAAATGCCACTAATATATAATTTTAATTGTTTTATTGGGGGTTCTTATACATCTTATCACAATCAATACATATATCCATTTTTTTCAAACACATCTGTGTTTGATATATGTGATCATCACCTATACGTTGTCATCATCTTTTACAAAACATTTTCTTACTACTTGAGTTCCTGGCATCAGCTCCTCATTTTCCCTTCCCCCCACCATCTCCCAAGCCCCTTGATAATTTATAAATTCTTGTTTTTTATTTCATGTCTTACTGCTGTTTCATTTCACCCACTATTCTACCATCCATTCCCCAGGGATGGAGGCCACAATGCTGATTCTCCCTTACTCCCTGCCCCCACCTACCCTTACCCTCCTAGTTTTGCTACTCCTCTTTCTGGTCCTGAGGTGCTTATCTGTTTTGAATTACCTGTGTTATGAGCTCCTATCTGTACCAGTACACATGTTCTGGTCTTGCCACCAATATTATCATATTCAAAATCTTGAACTAGTTTATAGAATTTCAGCATTTCTCAAAGTGGGCAATAATGCCTTTTGAGGGCCCTGGAATGATCCAGCAGGAATGCAAAAGCAGATACCTACACTTTAACTTGGATTATGAGCAACAGTACAAAACCAAAGTATAAGGCCATCATCCATGAAGAAAGCAAAAGGTCATCATAAAGACAGGAATGGTGATGAAATGTTTTGATATCTGTATTAGTTCCCAATAAAAAAGGGTTTTGGGGGGAAATATTGTTTAAAAGAAAGGAAAAAAGGAACGTGCATGTTGGAAGAAACTGAAACTTGCTCTAAATCACAGAGTAGATACAGCAAATGTAAAAAAAATGAAGTAGCTGAAGAGAAAATTTCAAAAATCAGTTGGAGGAAATGAAGTCAAATATTATAACCCAATGTACAAGGCCATAGAATTAGAAAACTAAAAGGGAAGAAAACACTTGATATATCTGAAACTGAAAGAGCTAAAAAAAAAAAAATCAAGCCTCAAATGGCAATTTTGAAAGTTTCCCTAGGCAAACTATTGAATGATGCAGCAAGCATCAAAGGAGTACAGAAAGAATACATAGGGTCACCGTACCAAAAAGAGCTAGTTGAGGGTCCACCATTTCAGGAGATAGTTTGTGAACAAGAACCAAGGGAAGAAGCTCAATGCATGAACCAAAATAAGGTTCCAGGAATTGATGGAATCCCATAGAAATGTTTCAGAAAGCTAAAGAAGCACTGGAATAACTCCTTTCTCTATGCCACAGAACTTAAAGACAGCTACTTGGCCAGCTGACTGGAAGAGACACATATTTGTGCCCATTCCAAAGAAAGGTAACCCCAAAGAATGCTCAAATTATAGAATTATATCACTGATATTGCACACAAGTAAAATGCTGCTGAAGATCATCCAACAATTGTTGCATCAGATCATTTGCAGGTTGGAGTCAGAAGAGGATGAGGAACAAGAGACATCATTATCGATGTCAGATGAATCTTGGCTCAAGGAAAAGAATACCAAAAGACATTTCCATGTGCTTCATTGACTATGCTAAGACATTCGACATTGTAGACAGTAAGGAACTGTGGATAACCTTTTGAAGAATGAGAATTCCTGAACACTTAATTGTGCTCATTTGGAACTTGTACATGAATTAACAGGCAGTTGTACAAAAACAGAAAAAGAATCCTCTATGGTTTTAAAATCAAGAATGGTGTGAGACAGGGTTGTATCCTATCATCATACTTGAATAATATATATTCTGAGCACATCATCAAAGAAGCTAGATTTTATGAATAAGAGTAAAATATCAGGATCAGAGGAAGGCTCATTAGCAATCTGTGGTATCCAGATGACACAACCTTGCTTGCTGAATGTGAGGAAGACTTGAAACACTTGATGAAAATCAGGGACTGTAGCCTTCAGTGTGGATAATAGACCAATGTAAGGAAGATCAAAATGCTCACAACTTGGCCAATAGGTAATATCATGATCAGGATAAGAAAGGTTGAAGCTGTCAGGTATTTTCTCTTACTTGGATCCACAATCAATGTTCATGAAAGCAGCAGTTGCGAGATCGAAATATTGTATTTGGTAAGTCTGCTGCACACACTTCATTAGAATATTGAAGAGTGTGGCAGTCAAGTGCTTATGTTAATTTTATGATTGAAATGTAGGGGTGGGGTCTAGCCTGTTAATCTGGAGATAACCATTGAGTAGCCAATGAGGCCTCTATGTGGGCATGGCTTTCTCCTGAGACTTCTGGGAAATCTCACGATATTTCCCTTATGATGATGAGAAGCTATCTTCTCCAGTGGTTGGGAGTTAGTTTTAGAGAGACGATGAATCATGGACAAGACAAGATGGCAGCATCTGAGAGGCTGGAGAAGTCAGCGGAGAGACCACACAGCTTTGCCCTGATGGAACCAGACTTCTGAAGCTGGGGCAGCCACATGGAGACCTCTGCCAGCGATGAGTTGCTTCTGCTGTTGATGGACCCTGAGCCCTGGAAGCGAGGAGTCATGTGGAGACTCCTGCCAGTGCCAGGATTCTGTACCCACTAACCTGTGACTTCATGAGTCGGAAGGAGACTTTATAGACTGATTTCAGGCATATGGGTTAATACTGGGCTTATGACTTTGAACTGGACTTGGCTCAATGTCCTATTCCTCTTTTATATAAATCTTTTCCTTATATCCATATGCGTATCTATGAAATGTGTTACTCTAGTCTACCCGGACTAACACAAAGAGCAAGGATTTTATTCTTAGGGCTAAGATGTGCTGACCCAAGCCATAGTAATCTCCATTGTGTCAAACGCATGTGTAAGTTGGACATTGAATAAGGAAGATCATAGAAGAATGGGTGCATGCATTTGAACTGCAGTGCTGGAGAAATACCCTGGACTGTAACAAAGAAAATCTGTATTGGAAGAAGTGAAAACAGAGTACTCCTTAGATGGCAAGATTTTGTCCTACCTACTTTGGACACATTATCATGAGCGACTCGTTCTCGGAGAAGTTCATCATGTTCAGTACAGTGGAAAGGTGGCCAAGAAAAAAGAAGGCCTTTGACAAGATGTATTGACACAGTAGCTGCATTAACGGGCTTAAGTATAGAAATGAGTGTGAGGACACAGCAGGACCATGCAGTGGTTACTTGTGTTTTGCATAAGGTTGCGATGAGTGAGAGCAGATTGGAAGGCACCTAACAACAATACGAACAACACACAGGTCTGTCTTGCTTTGATCATCTATCTGTTACTGAGAAATAATTAAGGCCTACATATAACATTTTGTCTGTGCTAAAATCAATAGTTGAAGGTAGAATTAACACTAGGAAAAAATAGAAAAACGAAAAATACCAAATGCTTGTGTGTATGTGTGTATGCACACATAGTTTTGTGTGAGGCTGTTGAACCTGAAATATTGGAGCCAGAAATTTTATTAAAAATCCATGTTGTAAAGTCTGAATTGCAAATAGTATATGGGCTTTCCCTAAGAAGAAACATGTCTACCAATTATTTAATCAGGTAAGCCTTCATTATAATACAAGGAGGCCTTCAAAAGGAGGGAGAAGGAAATAATGAATAATCAAATTATTCTAGGAACTGTATGAAGTCCTTTTATAGAAAAGATATAGCAATGCACTCTATTGCTTTAGCACATGGATTTTAATACTTCAGACAGATAGAGAGAGAGACAAAGAGAGACAGAGAGGTGGATCGACCAGTGGAAAGATAGATAGGATCATACGTGTGTCAACCATTTGAGTCATAGACTTCAGTCCACATTTTAATAGGAGAAAATACTTTGGGGTATGATGTATAAATACAATAAATGATCAATTAGAATGTATAAATGATCCTTGAAATAGATGCTGGCCTCTGTCTTTGACATAAGTGATTGAGATCAGATGTGAGCCGGATTGGTGGTGTCATGTTGTTGGGGTGAAGCAGAGGAAAGCTACAGGTTTGCATCTACCTCGCAAATATCTCAGAGTTTCTACTTATTTACTGCTGATGGACTTCACATTACAAGATCTATGCAACAAATCTGCCATTTCATGCTCCTATTTTCAGTAACAGAGATAGCCTGAGCTAGCACTATATTAAGCAATGGACAGGAGAGATGAGTATTTCCCAAAGTGTGTGAAACCATGCCCCAGGGGTGCTGCCAGAATCTGGGAGGGCTGCATGAGCAGATCCATCCCCAGCCCAACTCACCTCCCTGCAGTCAGTTCTGACACATAGAGACCCTGAGATTGTAATATTGTAATACTGAAATATATGTAATTGAAATATATGTAATATTTCTGAAAAGAGGGCATTTGATCAAATAAGTTTGAGAATGTATGGTATAAGGGATGGATGAATAGCTGACAGACTTTTAAGTAGTGAAGAAAGAAAGAAAAAAGATGATATTGAGGTGTTTATGGTATCAGATATAAGGCATCAAAGACCCAGAACAAAAAAATCATATTAATGGGAATGAGGGGGTCTGCGGAGTAGAGACCGAAAACCCATTTGTAGAATATTTGACATCCCCTTACAAAAGGGTCACAAGGAAGACACAAAAGAGTATAGCACCAATGAAACATACAACTCTCCTGTAGTTCTTTAATGTTTCCCACCCCCACTGTCATGACCCCAATTCTACCTTACAAATTTGGCTATGTAGCGCATGTACAAGGCTTCATATAAGAGCTGGAAACAGGGAATCCAGAACAGATAAACCTCTCAGGATTGAGATTGACAATAGTGATACCAGGAGGGGAAAGGGGAAGGTGGGGAGAAAAGAGGGGAACTGATCACAGTGATCTACGTATACCATATTAGGTATTATACCCTCTCCTAGGGGGGGACGGACAAAAGAAAATTGGGTGAAAGGAGACATTGCTTAGTATAAGACATGAAAAAACAGTAATGGTGTATAAATTATCGAGGGTCCATGAAGAAGAGAGGCTGGGGGAGAGGGGGAAAAAAGAGAACCTGATACCAAGGGCTCAAGTGGAAATAAAATGTTTTGAAAATGATGATGGCAAAAAAATGTACAAATATGATTGATACAATGGATGTATTTGTGGATTGTGGTAAAATTTATATAACCCCCCAATAAAATGATTTAAAAAGGATTTACAAAGCCTTGGAAAAACTATATGATGTCACAATGAATTAGAATAAACTAAAAAGCAGTAGATAATGTTTCATGAAATGCCAGACTGTTTTATGTAAATTTGTTCAATTTAATAAAATTCTATTTTGAAATAATAAAAAGATGACAAGGGAGACAAATAATTAATAAATTGGTTGTATTTCAGAACATTTATGAGCTGGATAGGAATGATATATTCAGGTTCCTTTTTTAAAAAAACAAGGAAAGCATGTACTTATCCCTAGAAGAGTTAAATGCTATCATCAAACTAAAAGTTGGAACCAACCTATACTTGACCCCAGTGGTACCAAAAAGAAGAGATGCAACTTCATAATGAATATGGATTACATGTACTATCTTCATTCCTATGCTGACTGCTTCTGTAATCATAGTTTCCATCAGTATGCCATGCCCCAATTTGCTAGGCATGTCTTAAACTATACTGTTGATGTAACTATGATGTCCTTTAAGAATCATTGGCAAAACAAAGTGAATATAAATAGTAAGATGTGTCAAAGATTATATAATAAGAATATTAAATATAAAGCAATTGTTGGGGCTGAACCCCGGTGGCGTAAGTGGTTGAGTGCGGGACTGCGGCCCTCGGGCATGGCAGTTCAAATCCAGCAGCAGCTCTCAGGAGCAGCACTGGGTAGTGTCCACGACCACCAGAGGCAGTGATGACCACACACACACACACACAAAAGCAATTGTTGAGCCTTCACACATTCAATCCATGAGTTCTCTGTGGAAAAAGTTCAAACTCCATCTTCAAAGTAAAATTTAATAAGCTTATTCAAAGTAAAAAATAATGATGCAGAAATTTATGAAGCACTTTGACCTTCTAATGACTTTACTTCCTTCAGAGATACTTAATAGCAATGATTTTTATTCTTAAAATATGAGACAGTAAGAGCCAAACCCTTCATCAATCTCATATTGATGCCAGACAACTTTGATGAGTGTCTTCCTCTTCTGTTAAGAGCCTGAATGAAGAAGAATGGCCAATTGATTTCAACAGAGTCATTCATTAATTTGAATCTGTCTCTCCTGTCATTCCTCATTTCTAGATAATAAATAATTCAAACCTCTAATCTTCCTTTATTCACAAGACCCTAAAGCTTTTAGCCTACAGTGACCCTGCTCTCAAGCACTTTATCAAAATTCTTTTCTAAACACTGGGGACAGTCCTTAGGAGACACCATTGATTCATTCAAGGTTATCATAACTTTCTTTATTCCTTTGATCATCTTGTTTTAAATAGTAGAATAGTTTCTAATTAGCCTTTTTGAAAACACAAAGCTGTGTGGGGATAGCACATTCATTGACCTGTCTACAATGACCTCTAGATTTTTTCCTGAATGTGCAAGTTAATTATCAACTCAGCTGCTTAAGGATTATTTAAATAGTGTCTCCTCCAACAAAATGCTTTGCTTTTCAAAAACAAAATATGACCCAACTACAGTTTGGAGCAAGAGTTTTCAAAGCATGGGAAAAATAATTCTTCTTACACAACAGTTTTTCTTAAAGCATGATGCATATGCTATATTCTGCTGAGTAAATCATCAGAGTATATGAAGAAGAATGTGGCATCAGGTTTGGTTGAAGGCTTATTAACTATGTGCAGTATACAGGTGACACAACCTTGCTTGCCCAAACTAAGGAGGAATTGAATTATTTGCTGATGAAGATCAAGGATTGAAGCCTTCAGTATGGAATTCCAGCTCATTGAAAGAAAGACCAAAATCCTTACAACTAAATTCATATGTAACATTATGATAAGCAGAGAAAAGGTAGAAGTTGTCAAGGACTGTTTCTCCTTGGATTCAGAATCAATGCTCGTGGAAGTAGCAGTTGAGATCAAAGATGTATTGCATTGGGAAAATCTGCTGCCCAATAGTATCGAAGAGCAAGGATTTTACTTTGAGAGCTGGTGTGTGCCCAATCCAAACCATGGCATTCTCCATTGCACTGTATTCACATGTAAGTGGGACAGTATATAAGAGAGCTCAGAGAAAATACAATGGACTGTTGAATATATATATATATATATATATATATATATTAGAATAAGTAAGGCCTGAATGCTCTTGAGACCAACAGTGAGAAAGCTTACATACTTTGGACATATTGCCAGGAGAGACCACGTCCGAAGAAGAACCTGGTGTGGTAAAGTGGAAGGGCAGCAAAATAGAGGAAAGCCCTTAACAAGATGAAGAGACACAGGCAAAATAAATATTCCCATGATGGGGAAGAAACGCACACAATTTTTTTCTCTTATGTGTAGCTCGTTAGGAGTCAGAACCTACTTGATGCACCCAATGTCAGGAACATATATTATATTCCAACATATATTAATTTATAACAATGAATTAAAACCAAGCTACTCTTTCATATAGAGGTTCATCCAAATCAGCATTATCAAAGTTGTCATTACAGTTGCTACAATCATTATTTGAGTCTTCCCCATGGTTATAGCAATTAAAAGATTAAAAATGCCCATTCCCAGGTTGTAAGTCTTTTAATGATGTCCTTTTCACGGTCACTGCAGATATAGGATAAGCTTTAAGAACCTATAATGGAAGTGTTTGTGGGATCATAGGTAGATTTGTGTTTTCAAAGAGGAAGAAGTGGATACAGATTTTATGACCTGAGACCCATTTTTCCTTCTTTTGATATATTTAATGAAAAAAGAATCATCTGTCTTTAATCTTCAAAGAAATTTTGAACAACTTGCTCCTTTCTGCCTATTACCTTTTACCTTTACGCTTTTTACTTTTTAGTATCCAAACATACATGTTGTATATTCAATATTTCCTCCCAATCCACTGCACTTTCTGAAACTCTAAATCTTTATGGCAGTAGAAAAGCCTGACTACAATTATATAGTGGTCATCTTTCCATGTGACCTAAAACACCATCCCTCTCCTTCTTATCTTTCACTTCTGAAGATAGTGCTAACCCTGTACAACTAATTTCTCAAGCCAGATATCTGATTTTCAGTATTCATCTACAATTTCTAAATCTACCCTCAATCTGAATGTCCCTGCTACTCAAATCTTTTTGAAGTACATCCATTGACCTATACACAGGGCTATCCCCCATTACAGACTCCTCCCTACACATTTATGCTTTAGCTCAAGAGTTACCACTTTGCTTCCTAGAGTGTGGCTTCCTTCCAGTTGTTTCTCTCTCTCTCTCTCTCTCTCTCTCTCTCTCTCTCTCTCTCCCTTCTTAGTAAACACATATCTTTCCTTTGTACCTCTATGAGTAAAATACTACAATGAATTGTAAACCATTTCTTGTAAAAAGGCCAGAAGCAAAACCACACAAAGAACCCACTGCTACTGACTCCACTTCAACTCATAGCTTCCCTAGAAGACAGAGGAGAGGTGGCCCCACAGAGTTTTCAATGCTGCCATCTGTTTGGGAGTGGACAACCTTAGATTTCTCTGTAACAACTGCTGATGAATAGGAACTGTCTACATTTTGGTTAGCAATCAAGAGCTTAGCCACCAAGGCTTAAACTACCCAGGGTCCTCCAGGAATGTCTAATGTAGTTAACTAACCAGTTGCACCGCAAATGATTCCTACACATGAACAGCCTCCTCCCACCATATTTCAGTGTAGGCTTGTGCCACAAGATTGCTAATGGCTGTGCCCACTTAGAAGCCTATAACCAAGCCTTGCATGCAAATCCTCTCTGGTTGGATATAAACTGCTAAACTTTGGTTTAGTTTGTACCACTTAGATGGTATGCACAAAAACATTCATGCTACAGACACATTGGGGTTTAAGAAGGAAGGGAACAGATTCAGTATGGACACTTCAAGTTTATAGAACTGAAAGGATATCCACTCAAGTTTTAATGTGCATCTAGAGATCTTGTCAAAGAACATAGCCAGGATATTTTTCTAAATATACTCACAATATATATTCAAGAGAAAATAATTAACCTGAATAGATTATTGCTATAGCAAAGTGTGGTGAAGAAAGTAGATGGTCCCTGGCTTTTGGAAAGAGTAGCTTCTGAAGTCATAAAGCCTTGTCTTAACACAAGAAGTCAACTAAGTGAGGCATCAGCTACGTCCACATGGAAGAAGAAAAGAAACACCCAATAACGATGTAATCCAAAGCTTGTAAGTAATAAAATCCAAGACCAGAAAAAGAGAACTATATTAAAGCTTTCATCTGAGCGCAGTTTAGCAGGAGGCCATGGATGACAGTGGATGCCTAAAATGCATTTTCAGGATCACCATACAGATTAAGTCTCTAGTGAATCTCCTCCAGTCAAGTGACGTGATAGCCTTGCTATGAGACAGAGAGGACTATAAGGTTAAATATGACTGATGGAGTTAGGTTATAATGCAACACCCTGTCATTCTTCTTCCTTTGGATTCACCTTAAATTTATTATAGTTCTTATTTTCTTCTGTTTCTTTTCAATTTAGATTTTTCTCTATTTTACTTTCTTATTGTTGCTTAGTATTTTCCCCCTTTTGTTGCCCATTTTTTCATCCAGGATAGGTAAATCGATAGAGACAATCATTGTGATCCTTGGGTGACGGCAGGTTCTATGGCAGGGGAGGTTGCAGGGGATCAGGGAGCTCATAATGGGAGGAAGGATGAACAGATCACCTAAAAGAAATTGGGGTGATTGTCTGACCGTTTTAACGACATTTAAACCTTTGACTTGTATGATGTGTGAATTATAAACCAATACAGCAGATAAAAGTTTAAAATAAAAAGAAGAAAAATAAATAGGGAAGGTAGAAATAAAAGGGAGCAAAACACAGAATTTTCCCCAGACCATTGTGAATTGGGGTGTGCTGGAAAGATCCCAGGAGACTAGAAAGGGGGGATGAACACTATCTTCATGATGGGCTGGAGTAGAGACAGAGGCTGGGCACTTGCTGGGCAGGGGCAGAGGGGTGTGGTCAGGAGGAATAGTCTCTTAGTAGCTTTTTGTTTTTCCCTTTTTCTGAGAAGGGGGCATTCGACCAAAAAACTTTTGGAATTTATTCTCTAGAGCATTGCCAGGATACTTCTAAAGCATACATTTAGTTACATCATTCTATAAAGCAACCCAATGAACTCCCTGATAGAATAAATAAAGTAAAAAGGGAAACATTGTTTCCCAACAATTGTTCATCAGTATCCTCCTCTGTAGGGAACCTGATTGTTCTTTGAACGTGGCACCTTGTGATTGCCACGCTGTTTTCATCCATGCCTCTGCCTCTTCCTGCACTCTCATAGGTCATCCGTCCATGCCTTCTCTCCCGGAAGTGCCTGCCATTAGTCCTGGGAAGGCTGCTTTCCTCTGCTCCCTTTCTCAAGTCAGAGGCGGGTGTCTGCCTCTGCTTTCTCTCATAATGCTGACATATCACACTGTACTGAAGTTGTCATTCCCCGTTCAACTTCCCCTGTAGACAGAATTATTTTCTGCAAAGGGAATCTATTTTATTGATTGTATAACATAATGTCTGGCATGCGGCTGTAATTGAAATGTCTGAAAACCTCAGCTTTCATTGAGAAGGCTAAAATAAGTGCCTGGAAGGAGAGAAGAAACCAGAGTCTTAAACAGACACATTTTCAGAGAGCAAAGAGGCATGAGGGTGGAGTGGATGGGACTTAAAGATGATAACTAAATCCAACAACACAAAGAAAAGTAGGGAAGAATGGGTTTTCATCCTTAGGGAGTGCTGACCCTAGTAGATAAAGGGCAGTCATTGTGTGGAATTCACTTTTTTTTTGGCGGGGTGGGGGATGGGGGGCATCACTGCTCTTCGGTGGTGGGAGTAGGAGGCCCAGCCCCACTGCTGGAATTGAACCTCCATCCCAGTGGGCCGCAGTTCCGCGCACAACCACTACGCCACTGGGGCTCAGCCCGGTGTGGAATGCATTTTAAGAGAGGAAACATACATCACTTCAAAAAAAAAAGTCAAGATGCAATGGTAATTAGAGTTACGGGATATTGGTGAGAGTGGTTAAGAAACTTGAAAGGCAACAAGTAGTATTTTTACCTTCAATTTGAGACAATAGAAACCATAGCTTCTTTGAATTATCGATTTAGACCTGGCTCATATCAGCCCCTCAGCAGGACACGCTCGTTCAACAGGTCTTCACGTAGTCCATCTTTACAATTGCTTCAAACACTTAAAGGGCATTTTTTTAAAGAGCCTTCTTTTCAATAACCTCCTTCCATTTGCCCCTTATCTCCTTCTGCTCTTGGCCACTTATTAGCTATTCAAACCCCTTTATAAAGGGGGCTGCAAAAAAGTTTGTGGGAAAAAATTCATAATTTTTCATTCAGTTTCTTTCCAAGGACTTTTTGAAGTCTTCTTGAATTTCTTCTCAAAAAATGCTGTTATTAAAATGCTTGATCTATTGATTTACCTGCTTTATCATTATAAATTCCATGTCCATGGAAATTCCAGGAAGGCAGGAAGTTTCATTGCTATGTTTATCCATGTATCCCTAACCTGGAGAGCCATGTTTAGAAGGAATAAGAGCACAATAATATTGATGAATAAATATATGCGCACATGAAGCAAAGTAAAATTAAATGGACTAATCTCATTTAGCTTAGGTAAAGTACTATAGTACTTTTTTACTATAGGTAAAGTACTATTTTTTTTGTCCCCGCACTGACACTGAATGTAATCCAAGCACTGGACACAAGGAATCTACTTTCATTCATCAGACAACCTACAGGAAAAGAGGGCATCTCATAGTCCTGTAGAATAACAGATGTCAAGTAAGGACATGGATGTGAAACCCTTCAGATACAGTGGCAAGGCTTTAATAATACAGTGGTAGCAATATGCATAGACCTATCAATGCACAATCAGGAAATAAATAGACTCCCCATTTCTGAAAGTCCAAATAAAAAACAATCACTGGAAAACTAAATAACAGATATATGCTATATATACTAGGTAGATGCATAACATGTATAATTTTATCATTTCATATGTACTTTCCAATCTTGTTCCATTATTTTACATTTGTTTACACTAAAAGAATAGCCACATTTGTACATAGCACATATATAGGATAACATATATATTTGTAAAATACACATGTAAATATAGTCACACAAATACGTATATAGTTTTAGATTTGGATATGGATCTGGGTACACAAGCAGATATCTGATATGAATTTATCTTTAGCAGTATACTTCATGATTTATATCTTTTTAAAGTTAGCTTTCTGGTAAATTAGATTTTTATCTTTCTTACATGTTAAAATTAATTCCAAATTTCTTAATTTTTAAATTCAGTTACTTAAACTTCAGTATGCTTGATTCCTAGAATTAGCACTGGTATGAAACCTTCATTTATCATCATTAATTTTAATAATATTCAATACCCTAGTAGGGACAAAACTAGTATTATTGATATATGGTTTATAAGTTATTTTATGCAAATTTACTATGCATTGATGACAGCTTGGGAAAATTATTATTTTGCACTATTATATTCAAGATTCTTGGTCAGTCCTAAAATTTTAACATTTTAAATGCAAAACTGTTGAAAAAAATTTTAATATTAAGTGGAAAAGTAAATACTTGAGGCTAGCAAAAACAAGGACTAATCAAAAAGGAATTGCCTTATAACATAATAAAACTTATTGAGAATATTGATAGCACTGTGTATGACAACAGGACAAATTGATCTATATTGGAAGAAACCAGAATGCTCATTAGAGGCAAAGATGGCAAGACGTATATTCTACAGCTTGGACATATTGTCAGGATACACCAGTCTCTGGAGAAGAATCTCATACTTGGTAAAGTGGAAGGGCAGCGAAAGAGAAGATGGCCCTCAGTGAGATGGATTGACCTGGTATCTGCAACAATGTACTCAAGCACAGGAACAATGGCACAGCTAGTGCAAAACCATGCAGTGATAGCTTCCTTCTGTTGTGCATCGGGCTGCTATGCATCAGAACCAACTCAACAGAACCGAACAACATCAGCCTAAAGAGACAACAAGCAAAACAATACAGACTTGAGCTCGACATAGAGAGATGTGAAATAAACAGAACGCTAAAATGGATCAAATATCCATGAGAATTAATACATGAATTTCACAAAATTTCAATATTTTTCAACCTGTGAATGAAGAATCGGAAGAAGCATGGGAGGGGCCAACCAGAAGTTTTGTAAGATTGCTAAAAAGAGCAAGCTGACTCATTATTATAAAAGGGAACTTGAAAAGATGGATTGAGACAAAGACGTCTTTACAGATTTACCTGTATGAAGATATTAATTATATCTAATGTCTTCTGTTTTCTCAGTGTGGGATATTTAAAGAAAACACAGTCAAAGTGTGGGAAAGTCTGGGCAAGACTTATGATCATGAAAATAACATTAATTACAGTTTGTTTCCCTAGTTATCTAACTGCTCTTATTCAGGGGCAGGCATTTCAGAAATGAGAGTTCTCCAAGGAGAGTTCACAGAGGGAAGGAAAGCAGGTGTGAAAGGCATTCTCCGAGTAGTAGTTACATTGACCAACCAGGGGGCATAAACCGGGTAAAGAGAAACTTAATGGGCAGTGAGTCAATGATTTAGATACATGAGTTAAGAGTTGAGACAATTTTTGTAGAATTTTTGCGATGTGAGTTATTGAGTGAGTGGACAACAAAAAATAGAAGGAAGATTGGGTAAAACATTTTGCTGGAGGATGTATTATGTGAAAGAGCTGATTAAAGAAATTAAAGCAATTAAAGCAATTAAAGAAATTAAAGCAATAATAACATGTTCAAGGTATTATAAACATGCTGTAATATGTAAAAAAGGTTTGTTATATAATTCATTCTTAGCAGCTTCGGAGAGTATGCATTAAATGGCTTTGATTTTCTTCCTACTACAAATCCTTTTCCCCAATTGCAATTTATAGGGAAACATTGAACTAGAAAGAAAATGTAGGAGTGGAACTGGTAAGATTTTGTTTCCAAGGTTTTAAGTAAGCTTGGAAAGTTCAGATCTCATGCAACAGCTGCAATTCATATCATTATGGGCAGAACAACACTTTACTGCTAACTCTTGACTGGTAATCCATTTGCATCTCGGTGGACACATCTGGTCAAATGTCATATGACTCTCTTACCAGGCATAGAATTCAGAAAGAGAAACACAAGATAGGACCATCTCAAGTCACCAGTGATGGAAAGATAATAATAAATAAATTAGTCTGCTCCCCGAATACAATTTTATAAACCAGTTTTTAACATGTCTGTGGGGGTGGGGGCATAGTGGTGCAGTGGTTAAAGCATTGGGATCTAACCAAAACTTTGTGCTTAGAACCCACCTACTATTCTGTGGGAGAAAGACATAGCCATCTGCTTCCATCAATACGTACAGCTGGAAAAGCCCTCTGCAACAGCTCAGCCCCATCTCATAGATTCAGCCCACAGGTCAGCATTGACTGTCTCTTCATGAGTTTAGTTTATTTGGGATTAAAAACATATATGTGTGTTAGTCTGGGCAGACTAGAGAAACAAATTCATAGACATTAATATGGATATAAGGGAATGATTTATATACAAGAAGAATGGAATGCTGAGAAAGCATCCTAACCCAGTCCAGTCCAAAGCCATATGTTCAATATTAGCACATATGTCTGATACCAGTCTATAAATTCTCTTTCCAGCTCACAAAGTCACAGGCCAGTGGGTGCAGAGTTGTGTGCTGGGGTAGAGACATCCTGGCGCTGGCAGTGGTGTCCTCATGGCTCTTTATTTCCAGGGCTCAGGGTCCATCAGCAGTATTCATTGGGGGTAGAAGCGTCTCAGCACTGGCTGGAGTCTCCACGTGGCTTCTCCAGCCCCAGAGGTCTGGTTCCATCAGAGCAAACCCATGTGACTTCTCCTCCAGCTCCTCCATTCTCCAGGAATCAGGATCCATCAGCATGCTGTCATCTCGTCTTGTCAGGAGTTTGTCATCTCTGTCAAGTCTCTCTTCCCCAACTGGGAAATAGTGCGAGACTTCCCGGAATTCTCAGGAAAAAGCCATGCCCACACAGAGACCTCATTGACTATCTCCAGAGTAACAGGCTAGACTCCATCCCTACATTGCCATCATGAAATTGACATCATGAATACATGACCACCACAATATGAACATCTAGAATTAGGTCAGTTAGCTCCCTAAAGGTGTCAGAAGAGAACATGGATGATGATATTTTCACTTTTTCAGTAGAGTTGTTGCTATTTTTGTATGAGATGGAGTTATTTCCAACTCACAGAGCCCCTTTTTTTTCATACAGAAAATGCCGTGCTGCCCAGCTCTGCCCAGCACTGCCTGACCATCACTGATAGCAGTTTGAGTCCATTGTGCACCCAACACAGTCTCTCTCTCAAGAGGATCTTCCTTTTTGTCTGGCACTCTCTCAAGCATGATGGCTTTTTCTAGGATTGCTCCCACTTGATCACTTGGTGGGAATCTCCCTATCTCAGTTCCAATGAAACATTATGATTATGCTTGTTCGGGCACATTTGTTCATCTGGCAATCCAAAACACAGTCTCAATGCTGTAACTGAAAGGCATCGAGTTTTTCTTGGTGTATTTTGTTCATTAAGGAGTTCTTGTGTTCATAAAACGTGATTTAAAAAATCAACTCTATCAACCACACCTGATTCTTAGAAGTGCCATCTTCTGAGGGCATTGATTATGGTCCTATGGATAATAAAATTATGGACAAATTCAATCTTTTCTCCATTTATCATAATGTGGCTTCTTGATCCATTTGTAAAGATTTTTTGTGTTCTTGATGCTGAGGTGGCATCCATACCAGTCTGTGGTCTTTGTCATCAGTAAGTGCTTCAAGGCCTCTTCCCTGAAAGTAGGCAGGGTTGTGTCACCCTCGTGGTGCCGGTGAGTAATGATTCTTCCTAAAATGTGGATAACATATGAATTCTTCATACAGTTCAGATTCTTATAATTTTGCTTAACACAGAAATTGATGAGGCATGGTAAAAAGAAGTATCAAATGATCAAATGATACACATCATCCCTGATTGCAAACTATAAGGTCCCCATGAGCAAAACTCCATGTTCTACAGTCTCTCTTCTTCCCCATGTAATTCATAATTTTTTAAAGATAAATGCAGTCGGATGCCTTGGGCATCTTTCTGATATTCTATACTTTACACCAACACCTATCCAGTATTAGCAAGAATACTCCTCATTCTTCATCCACTTTTGAATCCAGTTTGCTTCTGGAAGCTTCCTATACAAGAAGCACTGCAATCATTAAAATATATATCTTCAATAAATTTTTATTTGTGCATGATTTAACAATATTTTTCAAATTTTTCAGAATTCTGCTTAATTCTTAATTCTGAATCTTTTTTTAGAACAGCTATATAATGGAATCTCCTCCCATCAGCTGGCCAGTTAGCTTTTATCCACATTTCTTGACACAAACCAGTGAACACCTCCATTCCTACTTCTGTCTGTTGAAACATGTTGGGTCCTGCAGGCTTTAGTTTGCCAGTCTCTTTAGTGAACCTTGGATTTCTTCCGTCAACACCATGAGTATATGTATGTGCATAATTTGAGTTGCACAAGCCTTGAGGATGATCTCCCTGCTCAGAGCAGCCAATGCACAGAGAGCACCATATGGCTGGCCCCAGTACGAGACACGATGTCCTTCACTGACCGATAGCCCTTTGGGGGACAACACTGGAGACACAGTGTGGAATTGCACCTGATCTGACCACTGAGGCAAAACACTAAGGGCATGCAACATAGCAGCAAGGGGAGCAGAGCAAAGATGTCTCAAGAGAATAAAGTACTAGGCTTTGGGGCCAGAGCATGACACCTTATCAAACTCCACTGGAAAACACTTGACCTTGAACTATTTACAGACTTGTCTTTTCTTCTTTTTTTTTTTTGTCATTGGTTTTTTTGTTGCCATTGTGGTTGTTTTGTTTTCTTTTGTTGCATTGCTTTGATCTGCCTTGTTTTTGTGCATATTATTATCTCTTCAGGTCTATTGAGGCAAGATAGGCAGGATAAACCATCTGGAGGGAAAAACAATGGGGCTGATGGTTCCAGAGGGACATCACAGAGGGGGAGGTGGAGAAAAGGAAGTAGTTTTAACAAATCCAGAACAAGGGAACAACATATGATTCAAATTCAGTAGCAAATAGGGTGTAAAAGGCCTGGTAGGTCTTGATCAAGGGCAATGTAAGGTGAAAGGAATTTCTAAATTCAAAAGAAGGCTGATCATGATAGTGGGGCAAGAGAAAAGTCAAAGAAAATAGAAGAAAGAACTAGAAGGCGAAGGCTGCTTATAGAGATCTAAATAGAGGCATGTACATATGTAAATATATATATGAGGATGGGGAAATAGATCTATGTGCATATATTTATAGGTTTACTATTAAGGTAACAGACGGACATTGGGCCTCCACTCAAGTACTCCCTCAATGCGAGAGCACTTTGTTTTATTGTACTGGCATTCCATGATTCTCGTCTTCATGACAAAATCACTGAAAGCAAAGTGGGCACATAAGCAAATGTGATGAAGATAGCTGATGGTGCCTGGCTATCAAAATATATAGCATCTGGGATGTTAAAGGCTTAAAGATAAACAAGTAACCATCTAGCTCAGAAGCAACAAAGCCAAGCTGGAGGAAGCCTGTGTGATCATGAGGTATCAATAAGATCAGGTATAAGACATCAAGGAACCATAACAAAAAAATACTGTCATTGTGAATGAGGGGGACTGCAAAGTGGAGATCAAAACCCCATCTGTAAGCAACTGGACATTCCCTCACATAAGGGTCATGGGGAGGAAATGAGCCAATCAAGGTGCAGTATAGCACCGAGGAAACATACAATTTTCCTCTAGTTCTTTAATGCTTCCTCCACCTCACACCTTCACTATCATGGCCCCAATTCTACAAATTTGGCTATACAAGAACATGCATAGGGGTACAGATAAGAGCTGGAGAGACAGAGAATTCAGGACAGATAAACCCCTCAGAATCAACATTGAAAGCAGCCATATCAGGAGAATAAGGTGAAGGTGGGGGAAGATAACAGGAACCAATCACAATTATCTATCTATAACCACCTTTCAGGGATTGGACAACAGAAAAGTGGATGAAGGAGACATTGGTCTGTGTAAGACATGAAAATACTAATGATAATTTATAAATTATCAAGGGTTCATGCAGCAGGGAGGGTGAGAAAAGGAAGGGAAAAATGAGAAGCTGATACCATGGACTCAAATAGGAAGAAAATGTTTTGAAAATGATGATGGCAACAAATGTACAAATGTGCTTGACACAATGAATGGATGGATTGTGATGAGTTGTATGAGCCCCCAATAAAATGATTTAAAACAAACAAATACACAAGAAAAACTTCAGTATTCCCCAGGTGATTAAAAGTGTTGTACCCCACCTATTGATCATGCAGGATTCTGCCAGTATTGCTCCATTGCACTGTTTCTTACTTCTAATTGCAAACACATGTTACATATTTTTGAAGCTCCACTTCTATTCTGAAATCAGTTCAACTCCTGCATTTTTGCTTGGCTTTGAAGCGAACATAGTATGATGATAAGCAAGGATCCGAAGGAAATGATAGGAATGTGGTAGAAGTGGAACCCACCGCTGAGCACACCCCTCCAGAAGAGGAAAACAGGCAGAAAAAATACAAGAACAAGTACCAGATCATAAATGATGACTCTATCCATAAACCTTGTGGCTGCAGGAATATTCTTTTTTTTTCTGTATGGTATTAATTTCTTAATTTTCAATCTCCAAACCTATTTTTTTATGAAGCTTCTCTGTGCTAGTTCAACACAATAATATATACTTTTGGACTTGTCTATCATACTCATACCATTTTTCCATAGAGGTTAACAGCTAATAATAACCACGTTTACTTTCCATTGCATGTACATTTACAGACACAAAATTGAGACTATATTTTATAAAAATAAATTAATATCATTAATTGATATTTGCTCATTCCCTTGAAATATTCATCAGGAATATTATTGGCACCTGTTTGAAACATGTTGCTGTTCCTGCCTTCACTTCAGATTTCACCCTTTTTACTGGTGGCTTGTAAATGCTGTTTTATGTGCTTTCATGCATTCAATTATACTGATTCTTATATTCTTATCATTTGCATTTAGGTCCATCAAAAATGCTGCAAGTGTCAAAAGGGTAGCTTTATGTTAAGTGTGACAATCAGCTGATCAATGAATGTTCCATGTCTCTCAATCCATTTGTGCTTTTGCTCAAACTCCCTGCCTGTCCTCCACCAGGTGTGCTCACTCTGCCTCAGGAGCACACAGGTTCCTGGTTAGAATGGTGCAGAGGTGTCCAGAATTTCTCTGCAGAGGAACAGAGGGGGAATTAATGGTGATCTGCTAGTTCCTAAAAAATCAGGGCAATACAAAACCAAGAGTACTTATGCAAGCAATGTTAAGAGTTAAAGGGTTAAAAAAAGCACACAATATTCTCACAATTCCCGAATATGCTATATATCCTGGGTTTTTAATCTATCAAGGAGCTTATTTTCAAACTCACAAGCTGATTAGTGAAGTCTTTTGGGAGATAAATATGTTCTACATACTAAAACCACGCCTCTTACAGGATCCTTAAAGTAAAGGGCTTTCATTTTCATTAATCGTGACATTTTGAGTTCTACAGACCTTGCCCATCGCCAAGAGAAAAGCAAGTACTGCATCCTCTCCAAAGGAGATTATTCTTTTCAGTCCCCTGAAGTGCAAAACTCAAGATCCACTCAAAATGCATGCCTTCTTCACATCATATTATTTGAACCGTGGATTGAGATGCCATTTGTTAACAGAACCTGAAACCTCAGAAGAAACCATTTCCAACTAATGTCACTTTCACAACCATGACATGAATGTACAGAAGTTTTCAGAAGTACAAGAGGGAGCAATGCCTAGAAAGCCATTTTTTACTAACGGCAAGGTTTTCTCTTCGTTATTACCGGCCAGAGGAGGTTGATGTAGCTATTATATTTACATCAAAATAATCTGTTAAAAAAAACACCAGGCATTAAAAGGAAGCTTTGATCAACAAAACCAATAGCAAGCTATCTTTCACCAGATGAGTGTCAGGTTTGAGCATTTGCTACCAATGTCACTGGCATGCCTTAGCACTGCAAGGTGACCGTTACAAGGACAGAAGTTTACAGTTAAAGAACATGCCCAGGAATGAGCTGAAACATGAAACACTGCTGGGGTATTCATCGGGAGACAGATAAAACATTACAGCCCCCACCTATATATAGATCAATGGACTACTTTTATGTAAATGATTTATTAAGGTAAACTGACTGACACCCTTGCAAATTCTTATTAAACACCTTTCTAAGAGTTTCATTTTGGGGTTGCTATGTCTACCTACCTTCTATTTTGAACCCCCCCCCCCCAAACTAAAGTTTGGAAGGGTTTTAGATTATTAGCATTTGCAGTGCAAGAGAATGGTTTCAAAGCCTGCAATGAACAGGAATTACATTCAGCAGCACGAGAGACCTCTCAGCACGAGCCCTTGCCATTAACCTGAATGGCATCCCATCCATAAGACATTTCTTAATTGTCCAAACAGCCTAGAACATTATTTCAAGAAGAGATATAAGCACATGAACAAAATAGCAAGCTTACTTACAGCACTTGATGAAATGATAGTGAGACATCTTTCCATCTCAGACAGGAATCTTGCCACGGGTTCCAGCATTCTCTTCTGCTACAACTGTAGTCTCCAGGAAATGCATTATTTAGAGTCCTGACTCAGGTAACACTTTACCTCTGGAGGCTGCATTATTGAAGCGAGCTTCTGTTCCATGATCTTGCAAAAAAAGCTTCAAACTCATTCTCATTCAGCAGCTGGAGTTCGGAAAAACCTCTCCATGGGTCTGGAGCCACCAGTGCCGCACGTGCTATTGTAGCGCCCTTGATTGACAGGGCTCCTAATGCCACAATCCCGGGAATAGTAAGATCTAATTGGTGCGCGCTTGCAGCCACATTCTGCCGGCACGGAGGTGTGCTGCACTGCGGCTCTCCCGGTTCTGCCTGTTAATGGCTTTTCGATAGCTTTCCAATGGCAGCAAACTAAGCTGATAAGTGGGCTGGAAGGAAGTAACGACTCAGGGATCCTAAATCTTTTGGTGCACATTGTCCATGAACCCAGTGTGGCCAGATCCTTCGCTAGTAGTAAAGCTGATTATTTTTAGTTGCCACCAGTTGCTGTAAGTGAATAGGCAATTGACAGCAAAAGCTCAAAATAGCCACCATCGAACACCACAGATTGTTTGAACTGCCTCTAGTAGAGATGAAACTCTATTATACACAGCTTCATATCTCTTTGTTTTTCTATGTGCACAATGAAGTTAAATTATCTATTTAAAAAACAACCTTTGGTCTGCATAGCTGTACAAATTTTCAATTCCACCCCTCAAGCTGCAGTGACTTTAGTTCTAAAACTAGGTGAAGAAAGCCCCACTGAATTGGAAGTAAAAAAAAAAAAAAAAAAAAGCATGGGTTGTAAGGTTTATTTTTTCCTCTTCTCCCTAATACAAGGAACAACTGATGATGCAATAGCCACCGTACTTGGGGTAGGGGGGAGGGAGCTATTTAAGATACTTGCAACGGCCAATCGACATTTTTTGAAAGTTAACACATTTCTATGGTTGATATTTTCTGAAATTGGGTTGACATAGGCTAGAATTTGTCTTTTCAATTTTGAGGGCAGTGGAAAGTCAGACATGAGGAATGTGTTAAACGTGTGCATCCTTGCACTGGACAAGCCTAGGTCTGAGACTCCCTTAGTAAGCACAATTCGAAGAGTGGTCTCTTTATTGAAAAATGAGATTATACAATTTAAATATAGACAGCCAGTGAAGAGTGATGACTTAAACATTCACGGCTAATCACTAGTCATATTAGCAGTATGACTGATAAAAAAGGGCAAGGACAAAGATTAGATGAGACTGGCCTGCATTCCAATTCAGAGCCCACAACTAACCAAAGCGCTAACTGGAGGGAGTCATTTAATTTTCCAGGGCTTCAGTGTATAGAAATTATTTCTGATTTTATATATACATATTAGTTGATTAATCATGAACAAATAATGAAGTACTCACATAAAAATTCTACTTTATATTCCAGATGTCAAAGGAACAAATATTAGCATTAAGAAAATATACTCAGTTATGTATTAAATGATATAAATATTTTAACTTGCTTTCCAAAGAATCAAAATGAGACTTTGCACTTTTTACAGTAATGCTGATTCCTGTTATTCTTTGAGCAATTTATTATTGAGAACCATTGTCATTCGAGCCACTGTTTTATAGTTGTCAGGAATAAAAATTTGTTTATGATGCAGTCTCTATAAAAGGATGTGATGGGGCCTCAAAAATTCATGGCATAGCTCCTTTATCCTCTACCAATTTCTCACAAAATTTTTATAGCTCCACTTTATTATCCTGCAGAGATCAAGGCTCTCTCCTGTTCAATACAATTCTTTATGTATAAATGAATGTATAAATATATACACATGTACATATATATGTATATGTATATATACACACACATATATTTGCAGAAGGCATGCTTCTTCTAGGTGTATCCACCACTTCTTCTTAATATAATAGCAGATATATGTTATGGTTCTTGTATAGCCTTGCTAACTATCTAATGTCTTAGGTTTTAAACACTATATACAAATTGAACACAGTCACTAGAGATCATAACATGACAACTGAGTTTAGGAACATGATTCCACTTTTAAAAGGAGAAATAAAACTGTGTGAGACTCAAACAAAACTTATGTGAGAGTATGATAAAGGGGTTGAGCCCTGATGGCCTAGTGGCTGTGTGCAAGACTGCGGCCCACAGAGTTGAGAGTTCAAATCTAGTAGCAGCTCTCCAGGAGCAAGGCTGGGCTTCCTACTCCCAGCAGGGCAGTTATACCACAAAAAAAGAGAGAGTATGATAAAGAATATATGTTATGGAAACCACTATTGATTTGAATTCTGTTTTTTAGATTCTAAATACCTTTTATTAAAAATTTTACCAAATTTTATGTGAATTTCTGTCTTCTATATTCTAAGGACTCTATCAAATTTTGTTATCACTTATTCTGTAAATATTTAGTAAGTCATTATTTTGTATGGGAAAATAATGGGAAGTATGATTGTATCCTGTTCTCAAAGTGCATATAATCTGATAGGATATAGATAATTAACCAAGATAACTCACACCAAAAATGCAGTATAGTCATTCATACGATGTCATTCAAAGTATACAAGGGAGAACAGTTAACATGGCTATTATTCATATTTGCACATCAACTACTAAAGTCAAAGATATTGAAGATTTTAACCAACTTCTGCAATTTGAAATTCACCAAACATATAATTAGATGGATTAATATTTGCTGGTGATTGGAAGGTTAAAGTTAGAAACAATGGAGGTTCAGTAGTGTGGAAATAGGATCTTAGTGATGGAAACTTTAGGAGACATCTCATACAGATTTTTACAAGACCAACATTTATTCATTGAAAATAGCTTTTCAACAACATAAATGTGGATTACAAATGTGGAACTCACTGGACAGAGTACATAGAAATAAAACTGATGCCCCTGTGGAAAGAGACAACAGAGAAGCATAGTATTATTAGTCAGAACAAGACCAGGGCCACCTATGCACCAGCCCAACAATTGTCCTTCTACAAATTCAGGAAAATTAACAAAAGTCCACAAAATTCAAAGTGTGATATTGAACATATCTTCCCTGAATTTAGAGACCATCTCAATTAGAGAGTTGACCAAAGACCAGGCAATGTGTAGGATGGCATTAAGGGCATCATACAAAAGATGACATGGCCATAAAAAAGACAGAAAATAAGTGAAATGTCGGCTTTCAGAAGAGACTCTGAAACTTGCTCTTAAATGTGGAGTAGAGTGAATGGAAAAAAATGATAATGGCAAGAACTGAGCATACCAGCCAAGAAGACACAGTATTTTCTTGAAATGTGCAAACACTGGGAGCTGAAAAAGCAACAACAAGAAAAAAAAGAAAGAAAGGAAGACATTCTGGCATTTCACAAACTACAAGGACTAAAGAGAGAAACCTTGCTGCCTTGGGTTACAGTATTAAAGGATTCTATGTCAAAATATTGAACTGCTCAGGAATCAAAAGAGAAAAGATGACATTTACTGTACAAGAAAAAAATTTTCCAATGTTCAACCATGTTAAGAGGTAGTGTATGGACAAGAATTGATGGTTTTGAATGAAAGTCCAAGATGCATTGAAGTCTTCATCAAAAAATTCAGTACCAGGAATTTATGGGACAACAATTGAGATGTTTCAACAAATTGAAGGCACACACTTGTCTATGCCAAGAAATTTGGAAGACATAGCCAACCAATTGGAGGAGCCAAACCAAATATCTTTGCCTGAACCAAACAATCACACTTCAATCACTGGATAGGCAAAGGAGAACTGGAAGGTGATATATAAGGAAGATGAAAGAATGAATGCCTTTGAATTATGGTGTTGGTCCCTTTACTATATATCCCATGAATTTTCAGAAGGGCAAAAAATACACATATTGGAACCTGTGTGGTCAGAATGCTCCTAAGAAGCAAGCACAGCAAGACTTCATCTGAGATCATTTTGATGTGTTACTATGAAGGATAAGTCCATCATGCCTGGAACAAAGAGGAAGACCCTCAACAAAATGGAATGATGCAGCGGTTGCATTGACAGGCTTATATAGAGCAACAATTATTCCGAGGGTGATGAAGCAGTGGGCATGGTTATGCTCTATTTTAGATGGAATTGCCATGAGGTAGCACCAACTTGATGGTGCCTTACAACTGTGAAGTTGAGAGAGAGAAATGTTAAGAATTACAAGACAAAAGGTACAGATGCCTAAAAAGTATTTTCCAGTAACACCTCCCCAACTTCAAAATATGAAATAATCTATCCTGATAAAATAATTATTCTCTTTATTTAAAGACTTAGAATCTGCTTCCTATGCATGAGATAGGTGAAGATATTGCTCTCCTTACCAGAATATGAGGTCTTCCCATCTCTTCCTGTATAGGTAACACACATTTGTGCTCACAGCATCCACAAAACTACATTTAACTGCATGGACCTATATGTACAGAATTTCCATCATAATCAAGCAAAAATTGTTTTCTAATGTTGGCATTAACATTGAAAAGAATATCAATTTCAGTCATTTGCTTCATTTGCTTGGTTTCCTTTATAAAATAAAATTTTTAAAGGTCATTTGGAATTGATTAAAATTTCTTGACCCACCCTATTCCTTAGAAGTGCAACTTTATGGCATTACCTGGCTCAGAATACCCATCAGTTTAGAGCAGAGGTGCTCACACTTTTTCTGCATGCAAGCTAGTTATAAATGATTAAGTCAAAATGATCTACCAACCACAAAAATGTAAACATATAATTATTTGCATTTATTTATTAATTACATTTATTCATGAATGCATTGAGAATTCTTTATATGTATAGTGTATGTTTATGTACCTTGCATGAGTGCACAAGTCCATATAGCACAGAACAGTACAGTTAATTATGTACCTTTTTCTGTCATTACCTGAGTTTATTCTGATGACTTGAACTGAATGGAATGAGCCAGGGATGCATAGTCCAGACAGGAGCTGCTGAGAGCCAGCCTCAAGCACACTTCCAAATGATCATTAATCATGGTGGAACAGTACTTGGACTTAATGATCTTATTTTTTTGGCTCACATAAATAAGTAGAGCCGAATAATGCAGTCAAGGAGGTAACACATTTTCTCATGTTTGTGTACTTTTCCTTTGTGAGTAAGTTCCAGAACTATTCATGTGCTCTGGACTTCAGCTAAATTTAGTGTCAAAATCTTCCATTCCATATGAAAGTGATATGTTTTTGTCTTCTTTCTTGGTCCAGCTCCCCCACTTATTTTAGTACCCTTTCTTATGTTTAAGAGAAAAGAACCAATGTCTAAAAACTGGTGATAATATAGCTTGTAAGTTTTGCTGCACTTAGCACAGTTGTTTGCATATGCACTTTACACCTAAGAATTCATCTGAATGACTGCGCTGTGTATCAATTAAGTGGCAGGATTGATGATCAGCTGACATCTATTTTTTAATGTCATGCAACCTACACACACTACATCTGTGATTAACTAGTAGATATCAATTGACTTATTGAGCACCCCCAGTTTATTTTAATGTACTATACCAAAGGTAATATTGGAGTTAGTCAAGCTAGATGAAGCAAAGACCTAGGAATGAATTATGCATATATTCTTAGCAATTTATTTCTTTTGCTGTATATGGTCATAAAATACACAAGTAAATCCATACATTTGGAAGTGTTGGCTGCTTGCACTGCTAAGAAGCTAACACATTCTTGAGAACAAGTGCTTTAATATTTTTCATGATTGCTATAATGAACTATTGTATAACTGAATATGCAACAGAGAATATGAAACGACATGTTTTTTCTCTCTTTTGAACACCAAGCAGCTGCTCACTCTTCACACAATTTCTAATAAAACACGTGATTTTTCTCTTTTAAATGTTAGTAACATTATCCACCAGATTTTTAAAAATAAGGCTAAATTATTTTTCAGCCAACTAATAAAAGGAAAACAGAATGCTTCTAATGAATGACATGTTTTTTAGATGATCAGCCTTAGTTATTATTAAATAACTTTAGACAAGCTTTTTCTGTCACACACAGCCTCAAAATAGTAATTCCTATCAAAGCAATCAGGTGAGATGCTATTCTAAAGATTCATTAGACTTTTATTTGGAAAGTTTATGACCCACAGGTCTTTTATGCCATTCTCTTTATAGACAATCCATAGATTGAATAGGCTCTGAATTCTATTATACCTTATTAAATGATAAAATTAAAAATCAAAATTTCAAACACTACCATCTTAGGTAGGGAATACATGCATGCATATATTTGGTTAATATCTATGTACATAACATACACATAACACCCAAACGCATGTATAGTGGATTAAAATGATGCTTCAAAACAAGGCTATAAATTGCAACTCTTAAAATATTGTAGTACAAATTTTTGCACATAGAGTACCCTTGTCTAGGCTGCCTACATTGGGCCTCATAAATAATAGTGTTTATTGGAGCACTTTTATTTAGGTCCCTCCAACAGGTAGCATCCACACAATTTGAGAATATGTTTATATTAGAATTGTTCACAGACATTTGATGCTTCTGGATAAGATGTAATTTCTCTCCTGGGAGTGCAATTCTTGCCTAATCAATTAAGGCATTTCAAGGCATAAGGCAAGGACAGAAGTAGTTCAATGGTAGAATTATTATCTTCCACAAAGGTGACCTGACTTTGATTCTCATCCGAGACTCTTCAAGCTCCGTGAACCTTACATGTTGCTAGGATGGTATGCAGGTTTCAATGGATCTTCCAGACTAAATCAGATTGAGAAATATCTGGTGATCTATGCTTAAAAACTAATCAGTATAAAACTCTAAGGGTCACAACAATCTTATCTTTTTCTTCATGGTCTCTCCATGAATTGAGGGTAATGCCAAGACATCAAGCAAAGCAGAAAGGACAAGGTTTAGGGTGTTCTTGTCTGAAAATTTCAGAGAAGAACTGTTGAACTGTCAAGGAGAAAATGACATTCATAACTTCAGCTCTTGCTTAAAATATTACTCTCAATGGCCATTTATCAAGAACATCTAGGACCATCATCAAGTTGACCTAGACTGACAGATCAGAAACCTACCTCTCTGATGCATTCTCCACCACCCCCAGCCCTACCATCAAAGCAGGGCATCATTTCAGGATCCAGGCTGGAAATCACTGGATTTGAGCTTCAAAACTCTTAAGCCACCTGACATGTCTCTTAGGGGCACATGGACATTTAGTTTTGAGCTGAAGAAAGAACTGTGGAGCCACCCCTGGGGGTCACAAACAATTGCATTTTAGTCTGCTAACGGAAAGTTTGTATGCTCAACTCTCCCACGTGGTACCATGGACAAAAGTCTATTGATCTATTTCTAAAATGTCAAGTAATGAAAAACCTGTGGAGCAAAACTCTGCTCTGACACACACTATGAATTTCACTAGATATTATGGCAAATAGTTTTTAGGTATGAAACAGAGAGAGGTCTGCACTAGTGAGCACTAGTAAAAGAAAGTAGGTTCTCCCATGGGCATGTGTTCAGGTTAGTGAGGGTGATACAGTGACATTGTACAGAGTCTAATTGTGTACAAGCAAGATAAGAAAGAGCATGAAAATAGTCACCCTTATTTTTACCAATAGGCTCATCAATGAACAATATAAAATAAGGGACATCATTATAGAATCTCTATATGTCTGAAACTTACTATTTGTGGTATATAGTATTCAATAATATGAAGAGGCAACAAAAAGTTCATGGAACTTATATTTTAAGGATAAGAGAATTTTTTTATGAATCTTTGAAGCCACTGAGGTAACATATATGGTTATTATGTTTCAAATAGTTCATGAAAAACTCAGCTATCAAAAAAAAAACAACTCTCAATTATCTTTTAACTCATCCTTACATTAACTTTTTGAAGTCCTCTAATGTAACTATCATATATAGTAATACAAAATAGACACATATATATTGAATGAACACACACAAGTCTGTTCATATGTGACCACTGACAGGGATACATAGGCATAATGTATATATGAATACATACTAAGTGGGATATTCAAATTGTTCCTTAAGGACATCTAGTTATCCACATTTTCTTTGCAAGGTTTTTCCTGTGGTTGAAATGAAATGCCTTGAATACCAATTAAATCGAGTGTCTAGGAAATAGAATTTACAAGGCATTTGTAAATTGTTTCACTTGAATTTTAACATCCACTTTGAAATCTCTGTAGCACACTGTGCTATAATATAAAAGGATTTCTCATTCTCAGTTTGCCACATTTCAACTTTGAACAGAAATTTGCATATCTTTACATTGAATAAGAAACAGAAAGTGCTTATTTAGGTATATAAGGTGTTTACATATGTTTTAAGGATGGGTGTGTGCATAGTTTAAGTACTTCCTGTTTTTCTTCAATTTGCAGCATCAAGCAGTTAGGAAAATAGGCAAAAGAATAACTTTCAGGGCTGAGCCCCCGTGGCGTAGTGGTTGTGCGCGGGACGGCGGCTCACTGGGATGGGGTTCAATTCCTGCAGCGGCTCCACAGGAGCAAAGGCTGGGCCTCTTACTCCCACCACCAGAGGGCAGTGATGCCCCCTCAAAAAACAAAACTAAACAAACAAAAAAGAATAACTGTCATTCATGTTGAAGGTAAATATAGAGATCGGTGCTGTCTGCCCTGTGAAAGAAGTTGGGACACAAGATTCACAGGATTGGACCATTCACAAGTGTCACCTAAAGGCAATACGGAAAGTCATGACCTAAAAGACTATCTGAGTTATGTGCAAGGGAGAGGGAGCAAACATTTTCAGCAAGCAAATGCGGTTTTCTTTTTATCCTTGCTCAACTGACGTAAACTTCTTTTATCGTTATACCTCTTTGGAGGAGCCTCAGCTGCTGTATCATTTATATATTGGGCTTCTGACTGCAATGTCAGTACTTTGAAACCACCAACAGCTCCAAGGTAGAAATACTAGGCTTTCAGCTCTCATAAAGAACTATAATCATGTGATTTGACACATATATATATGAACAAAGTTGCTTACCATTATATATACATACATATGTACATATATATTTGCATATACATCTCACCTCCCCCCCCCAAAAAAAAAACAACAAAAATCCACTTGTCATTGGGTTGTTTCCAACTCATAAAAAAAATCTACATAAAGTTTCTGAAGTCATCATCTTTATGAGATCAGACTGCCTCCTCCTGCTTTCATGGAGAGGATGGTGAATGTGCCTGCTCACCTAGAAGTCAGCAATCCAACAGCTAAGTCATAACACTATGAGTTTCACTAGATATTATGGCAACTGGTTTTTAGGTGTGAAACAGAGAGAGGTCTGCACTAGCGAGCACTAGTAAAAGAAAGTAGGGTCTCCCATTGTGGAAGCCAAACCTTTACAAAACAGCGCCCGCCATTACAAGATGG